>LVTN01001784.1:31563-53369 GCA_001649415.1 Musa itinerans
TCTTCTCCTTTTCACAGGTTTAGGAGTCAACCTTTACGAGCACACACACTCCTATCTAAACAGAATTCTAAACTTAGAATTTTAGAGGAGGGGATTCCCTTATGATTGTAACAACGTTTTCTCACTTTTAATCTCTTTGTGCTTGTGTATGTTAACCAGGGATGAGAGGGGTATTTATAGGCTTCAAGTTGATTCAAACTTGGAGCCTAAAAACATCTCATCCCAGGTTTCCTGGGTACGAGTGGTACCACCGCTTGGGAGGCTGTGCTGGGCGGTACCACCGCCCAGACTGGTGGTACCACCACTTGACACCCTGCCAGGGGCGGTACAACTGTCCAGACTGATAGTACCACCGCTTGACATAGTCTCGAAGACTGTACCATGACGGTGCCACTTCTTGGGACACTGTTTGGGCCTCTCATTAGGCCCAACACAGTCCTTACATGGGCCCAACTAGCCCCTAAGTGGGTTGGCCCAAATCCAAACTTAATTACGTGATAACTACGAAATCTAAGACATTTGCTAAGCTAAACAAGTCCCTATGTCTTGGTTTCTTCCGGCGATCTTCCGACGAACTTCCAACGATCTCTTGGCAATGTTCCGACGGACTCCCGGCAAGCTCCTAGACTTCACAATGATCTTCTTGGTGAGTTCCTACGAGCTTCGTTGGTAAGCTCCTAAACTTCTCAGCTGGTTCCTGCAGAACTTTCAACGAACATCTGGACTTCCGATGAACTCTCGAACTCCCAACGAAATCACGTCCTTGACTCTAGGACTTCATTTTGCTTTATGTTTTTCTATCGTAGTTAATCCTATATATGTAAAAACACACTTTGATCCAGACAATTAATACTAAGCATTAATCATGTTGTCCGGCATGTCATTGGTCCCTCGACGCTTTGTCCGATTCTTCGGCACATCATCCTCTCTTGCGGCCTATTGCCGAATTGGCCAGTTGACTCTGCAACTCCGATATCCTTGGCGCAATATTCGTTCTTCTTAGTCCGATGCCCGAATCCATAGCCTAAAGACTTATGTCGATACGTCGATCGATCCTCCGACTCGACATCTAATCTTCTGATATGTTTTCCTCCGGCATAACATGATTTTTCCTACTTTAATTATCTCATCTTGATCGAAGCATCCTGCATCACCCAAAACACAGATTAAAACATAAACACTTATCAATTGGTTTCATTATCAAAATCCGAGATTCAATAGTACCTCCTCACACAAGCACATTCTTTCCTCACGTTTGCGCACCACCATACCACAACAACTAAGGAGGGATTGGGAACTCATTCTCCAATTAGCACTTGTACTATATCCCTAGTGTCCCCACATGAGCAGCTATGAGACCAACAGCATCCATTATATGGACGGATATATAACATACCAATCTGTCCAGTTATCTCAATATCCCTCTCGAGTAACCTATAACCGGGATTATTTAGGATCTGTGTTTAAAGGTGAATTAGTCTCATTATCGTAATCTCGTCATAATCCGATTCTCATTACATAGATCTAAGGATATCATGATATATATGTGAATATGCAACGGTCAATATAAAGTGATAAAATGTCAAAATATAATAAACAAAAAGACTGTGTTAAGTCACACATGCCATCACTCACGTGATTGGCTTGTAGGACACCTATGACTAGCGGTTGAAAATTTTTAGGTGATATCACATACGTAGTGGAAGAATAGAGAAACAAAATCCCAGAATTCCCACAGAAAAGAAGGTTTCATCATCGTACAAAAATTGGTGTGCAAAAACCCACGAAACCGAAAAACTACACATAAGAGAATTATGTTTTACTTAGGGAAATCATATATCCCTGAAAACCTATAGATCTATGTGAGAGGATGAATGAGGTCAATTGTCTTCCTCTCTAGCAATGATCCATATTGTAAGGGTTGTGAAGATGCTCTTCAAATCGCTGCCTAAAACTCTTCCACACGCGCACCACGCAATCAAGAAGGGGCTACCCCTTCTTGCTGTCCACATGCCCCAAATAGAGGCTGCAGTATGAGGAGGAGAGGGAGAGAGGATAATAGGAGGAGGTAGCCAAAAAGAACCTCTAGCATATGAGTCTTTAGTTCCTTCCTATTTATAGATGCCCCATATCAACTTAACCCTAATAGATCATGTCATATTAGGTAATGGATCTCTATCCAACTACTTAAGCCTCTTAGATTAGTGGGTCTCTACCCAATAATGTTTTATTAGCTTTTATTTGATCTCATCCATAGGATCCAATAATTCAGGGGTTTATTGGATATCCAATAAGATATGGGCTCCAATGGATATCTCATATCCGAACCTCTTCTCGTCGCAATGCTTACCATATGTGTATGACCCTCTAAGCCCAATATCAAGCTGACCGTGAGTCATACTTGTCAGAACTCCTTCTAACTTAATGAATTATTATCTTCATACTAATTCACTTGACTCATCGATTGCGGACGTACTAGGCCACTACGTCGCAGTCCCCAAACGATACAAGAGAATCTAATCCTTTAAACCTATCTGTCCTCAATTGTCGTATATCTATTATCCCTCATCTATCTAATACCCTAGAGACCATATACCGAGCATGGTACTGTCAGGCCCATATAGTTTCTACTCGAGTCTCGCTCTAGTCGGATTCTCTTGGAAAACTTTTTCTCTCTCAATCTGAATGACTCTAGCCAAATATCTGTTTAAGCAAGAATATATCGGATATTCCTCTCATGACACCGAGAGCAGATGATCTTCTATCGACACTCAATAGCCCTTGTAAAGTTAGCTACCAATCCCGATGACCAGTTGTGCTAGATATAGAACTTCCAAACCTATAAGTCTGGTATCAAAGAGTGGAGTACTCATACAAGACAACCTTAATGTCTCAAGTCTAAGGACCAAATACACCACTAGGATGACGAAATCGTTGCTTGACAATAAGGCATCATCAACCATCAAACATTCCGTGAGCGGATCAATCAGTGAACTCATTCTCCAATGAGCACATATACTATGTCCCTAGTATCCCCACATGAGCAACTATAAGACCAGTTGCATCCATCATATCGATAGATATATAACACATCAGTCTATCCGGTTATCTCAATGTCCCTCTCAAGTAACCTATGACCGGGATTATTTAGGATTTATGTTTAAAGGCGAATCAATCTCATTATTATGATCTCATCACAATTTGATTCTCATTGCACAGATCCATAGACATCACAATATATTCATGCAATAAGCAATATAAAGTGTTAAAATAGTATAAAATAATAATAAGTAAAAAAGATTATGTGTCAAGTCACACGTGTTATCACTTACGTGATTGGCTTGTAGGGCACCTATGACTAGCAGAGACATCTTCATAATCGTATTTAGTAACTCACTCAGTCTAGAAATATGGTAGCAACATAGACGATTGGTCCCATCTACACAATTTGAGGGTGGTGCATGCATCGAGGAATAGTATTTTACATATACCACCTAAGATTCAGATCATAAAACTCGACAAAGTACTAGTCAAGTTTATGTATGGAAGGGGAAGGGGAAGAGGAAGCTAGTGGATGATTTTGAATAGATATGATAGAGCCTACATGACATAGATATAGAACAAAGCTCATCGTATTCACAACCATCAGAATCTTATGGCCACTAACAATATGGTGATAGTTTATTATACTTCTCTGAGTAACAGTATATCAATAACAAAAGCAAAAGTTCTAACATTCACCAATATATACCTTAGGAGCTGCTTCGAACACATGTGATTCATGACGATCAACCTACAATCATCACCATATTAATACACCAATGATATAGATGTATCAATATACTATATCGTGGGATCAATTTCAGGACTCGGTCTAATAAACATATCATATTGATATATTGATACATAGGATCAAGGACCTCGATATATAAAATAAATTAATAATTTAAATAATTTTTCTATAGATAATTCAATATTAACAAAAGAACAATCCAAAACATACCAAAATTATGAACCTTGCATAAGACTATTTTTCAAAGCCCGAAAAAGATATATGGTACTATTCTTATTTCTATCTTAAAACTATACTAAACATATATTTATTTTTAACTTAAAAATCTTATTTTTTTATTTTTTAAATATTTTTAGAGGGTTTGATATGTTTTTTAGATGTACGGTATTAAGAATCCTGTTTTTTTTTTTTTTTGGTATTTAAAATTCTTTTTTTTTTTTTTTTTTTTTGGTAATTTGGAGCCTATATAAAGAGGTGTAAGGATAATGAATCATCAACTTTTAAGTTAATAGAAGGTTTACAAGTACATAATATATAAGTGACATGAGACCAAGGTCCGTCATACCGTACCGTACCGGAGTTTCGACCCGGGCTCGGTATGGTACGGTACGGGTGTACCGACCGGTATACCGACGTGTACCGAGCGGTACACCCTAATGTATCGAGTAATTTTATATTTTTTATACTGTAGCAGTGCTATAGTATACTACTGTAGCGGTACCAGGTGGTCCGTGTACCGATAACCTGTCGGACCGGTACAAACCGCCCATACCGGGCGGTACACTTCGGTATGGCAGACCTTGCATGAGACTACAATTTTCTCTCGAGTCGAAGGTTTCGGAGACAGTTAAAAAGATCTATTCCCTGTCTTCCTCTCATCTCCTCTCTTACGGTTCATCGGTCAAGCCAACTTACCCAAAAAAAAAAAAAAATCATGATTCGAATCATCAAAATAATGTTGGGGGTTTCTGCCTTGATTGATCCAGGGGTGAGCTTTGACTTGTAATATTTTTTTAATTACCTAAGTTGAGAATTTTGAGAATCGAGTTTTCTCATCTCTCCCCCCACTCTCTTTATTTTACTCCCTTTTAATAATTATCAAACCATCCCCCATTTAATTCTTTCATCACATTAAACATCCCCTCTGGATTATCTTACGTCATGAGCTAATTAAAATATAGATAAGTAGCAAAAAAGACCAAAAAGAAAAAAGGTGAATACTTGGGCAAAGAGGGCAATGACGGTGGAACCAGCAACAACTAGCGCAGGCCCCACCCCTTCACGGTGTGCCCGTGGACGAGGGTCCCGCAGGGGGGTGGTACCACCGTTACTATGCCAGCATTACTCTTAAGGGTGAAGGACGAGGACCGGTGGTGGGGTCCAGTGGTGTACGATAAAGCATGGAAAAAACCTGGCGGCTCTGATCCGATCTGATCCTCTAATAATGATACTAACGGTGTCGCCCCTTCTCCTCTTTTAGTTGTTGGGGTTTGCAAGAACGGGGAATAGTTATAGACGATGACACTTTTTACTATTCTATCTGTTTGGAAGTCTGGAGGAGAAGCCCACGATGGGACTCACCACGGAAACAGAAGGCGATCGTGGTCTAGGGTGGGAAGAAATGGTTTCGAGTGCGGTGACACCACGTCATAAGAGATTGGTTTGATTCGAATTGATTCTGAATGATTTAAAAAATTTAAATCATCAATTTTGAAATCAATGATTCAAGAATTGGTATAAACGTTTCGAGAGTCGAAATTGATGGTTACATGGTTTTAAACTATTTAATTATTCAAAAAATATTTTTATGATTTTTTTATTTTAAATTATTTTATTTAAAAATATAATAGAATATTTTTTGTTCAAATTGGAGCCACCGGAATTGGAACCGACGCTTATCGTTTTGATTTCGATTCCTAACTTTAAAAAAATAGAATAATGATCAAAACTAGTTAAGTGATAGTTCTTTTTAATTTTTTATAAATAAGGAAGCAATGAAGAGCGATGCGTCTCCACAATGCATATAATAATAACAAAAGTTTTGGTAACTGAATTGATTATGAGATTTAAGATTTCAATTAAAGTAAGCATCCTAATATCTTACACCACCGTTAGATACATAATTTTATATAAAATTATATGACAGTATTTGAAATCATCAATTTAGGATATACAAAATATCTTGTTATCTTTTTTTAGCCTGTGAAACTTTTTTAGTTTCATGTTTTGATATAAGAAAACTATAAATCTTATTTTAAAATAGAGTTATTAAGATTGTTTGTTTATATTCGATGAAGTAAATTCAACTAGTTGATAAAGACAATGGCACAATGGCACAAGGAACATCCAAAGATGATCATCCGATTAGGTAAATGTATTAGGTTAGATTATTCTTAATATGAATTTTTTGATACTCTCAAGTTATTTACAAGTGATTGATTCAAGAATCAAAAAAATATTTATTTATATGTAGTATAGCCAAAGGAGCATCATATACCTCAACCATTCTTAATTACATGGAAGAGTCTAACCGTGAGATACTTTGCTAAGCAATCTCTTAAATGAGAGGGGAGGGGAGTCTAACATAATGGTTACTCAACTTTGACATGGATGCTTATGTTGAGACTTTGCTCCAATGAAGCCTCACATATCTTGACTTGCTGAGATGGATGCTGATATGTCAGGGTTATACGTATCAACAATAATATATATATATATATATATCATAAATTATTAACTAAATTATAGTTTTGATGATATTTTTATCAAATTTGATACTTTTAATTAAATTTTATATTTAAAAATAGTAAAATCGAGGATTCAAAATTAATATTCAAAATTAATATATATATATATATATGTTAATAACATCGCCTAATTTACAAGGAAGGTTGCATGTGGGAGATGTGTGATTAATGCTCCACTATTTTTGCAGCTGCCTCAAAGCTCACATGTTGGTTCGGCGTTGGATGGGAAAGCGTCCGGCTTAGGTTTGCTGTATCACTTTTGGGTCACATGTTAGTACTCCTTATCATTGCTTGCAATCTGCGGCACACAACCTCACGTCGATCTCTTTCACAATTAAGGAATTGGTCTCATTCCACAAGCTATCCACCTGAAGCAGAAAAGAACTGAATCCTTTTTACCCTTCCATATCATACCAATCGAAGGAATAAAATTACACACACATATATATATATATATATATATCCATATGACTCGAACCCGAATCGCAATGTACTCCTTTGACTCGAACCCGTTGATGTGATGATTTGTCCACGTGACGCTCACGTGTTTCTGCTCGGGATGCCATCAGGACCACCCACCTACTAAAATGTAGGCACCAACATTTTAGTTTTAGTTACCAATAATAATTAATTATAATTATTACTACAAAAGGGGTAATTTAGTAAAAGAGGGTTCCTGGAATGAACCGAAACGATGGACACGCCAAGAGCGGCGGTGGTGCGCGGACACTCCCTCTCCCTCCGCTTGCTTTTCTGTCACCCCGAGTGCTTCCTTTCGCTGTGGGCTTCGCTCCCCAACGCCTTCCCCTTCCCCTCTCTGCCTTCGAATCTACGAACTCGTGACGCGCCGTGGAGACAGAACAAAAGAGAGATGACCTATCTTTGAAGGAAGGAAGGAAGTCGTCGGAAGTAGATTGACCGACGACGTTTCTTCGTTCCCCCTCGCGTCTATCGCAGATATGCTCTTCCTTCCGTTTTGTGTCGTGGCGAGGGGTTGTAGTTTTGAGCTTTTGCTTGGTGTTTTCGCCCGTTTGATGTAGCTTCGGAGGTGGTTTGTGCCGTGGAAGTTATGGGCGAACAAGTTCTGGTCTTTGGTAAGTAAAGAGTGTTCTTTGTTGTTGTTTTTGTGGAGTGATTCATTCGGGGGTGAGGCAGATTGTTGTCTTGATGATCTTTTGATGGATTGTTGGGTTTCTTTGGAGTTCTTTAGGTTCGAATTTGACGGAGGAGTAGGCGCGCTTTATGAGGAAAAAGCGGGTGTTTTTTCCTTCTCCTGCTCTCGGAGAGGGGGAATATAGGGTTTGATTCGGTCCTCGGGAGATGGCACGAAAGGTCGGTGAGCTGGTCGTCCCTCCCGTCGTCTTCCACCACCACCGGGCCCTCCCTGGACCCTTCCACGAGTCGCTACTACCCTCGAAGAAACGAGATTTCCCATGGAAGAACAATCCCAGCTTTCCCCACAACCAGCAGCAGCGGCTGATGGGCGCTTCTCTTCCGAACCACGGCGGCAATTGGAACCCCAAGATGTGGGATTGGGATAGCGTGAGATTCACGGCGAAGCCGTTGGTGGATGCATCGGAGGTCCTCTGCCTGGGGTCTCAGCCGTCTTCTGCGGCTGCCGCCACGGTCGATCAGAAGAAGAAAGGGCACGAGGGCTCGAAATATTTGGGTTTGGGCAGGAGCTTGGGAGAGGATGACGAAAACCTGGCGCTGAAGCTAGGAGGCGGAGCGTACTCGGTGGACCAGCCAGCTGCGAGGCCAAACAAGAGGGTCAGGTCTGGATCGCCAGGGAGTGGCGGCAACTACCCGATTTGTCAGGTGGATGATTGCAAGGCAGATCTATCAAGCGCCAAGGATTATCATAGGCGGCACAAGGTCTGCGAGGTGCACAGCAAGACCGCCAAGGCACTTGTGGGGAAGCAGATGCAGAGGTTCTGTCAGCAGTGCAGCAGGTAATCACGATCTCCTCAAACATGCGTTTTCTTTGGTCATCATTTTAATTGCAACAACTTTGTATTCATTTCGCGTGGAAATTAATTTCACCATTTTTTGTGTTTTTTTGGATGTTTTTGGCTTTCACAAGATATTTGAAATTGCATCATTTTGGTACACCATCGTTGAACTCTGGATCTGTCTTTGAAGTTGTTGGTTTTATTATCTCTGGCATCATCAAAATCTTATATGATTCTCATTTGTTATGTTACGTGATTTAGATTTCATCCCCTTTCGGAGTTTGATGAGGGCAAGAGAAGCTGCAGGAGGAGGCTTGCAGGGCATAATCGACGCAGAAGGAAGACACAACCAGAGGATGCTTTTTCTAGGCTATCGCTTCCTAGAAACCAAGAGAATGGAACAAATTGGAATCTTGATGTTGTCAACTTGGTAGTGACGTTGGCAAGGTTGCAAGGTATGCGATGTATCTTACAGGATAAGCAATTTATGACATGCTGTGAGATTTTTGCTTCATCTTTTGTTACTATGAGTGCAGGTAACAATCAAGTTAAACCATCTCGTATCCCACCTCTGCCTGACAGAGATCGTCTTGTCCAATTTATTAGTAAACTAAGTGCTTCAAGTAACACAAACCCTTCCTCAAGATCATCTGTACCTGGAGATTTTGATTTAAATGTATCTCAAGTTCCAGTGCTAGGTTCATTTGAACAATCACTAAAGTCAAATGGTGATGAAAATGAACCATCCACAACAAACCTGCCGGGAGTTCTCTCTGCAGTGCTAGCAGCATCTGCTCCAGATGGCCCTGGATCTCTTTCACAAGGGAGCAGTGAATGCAGTGGCAATGATAAGACCAAAAAAAGGATGCAAAATGTTGAGCCACTCTCTGATGTTAATTCGCGTAATAAATCAACTGATGTCTATCCTTCAGTGGGGGTCCTCACAAACAACTGCACTGATAAATCTCGGGTAGAAGTACCTGACCAGACATTTCATCAAGGGAGACCAAGTTTACCTTTGCAGCTTTTGAGTCCTGCTGATACTGAGAACCCTGTGGAACTGGGATCTGCATCCAAGCATCTTTCTTCTGAAAGTAGCAACCCAATAGATGAGAGGTCTCCTTCTTCTTCACCCCCTGTTACAAAGAAGCTGTTCCCTCTACATTCAACAATGGAACTGGTGAAATATGCACAAGTTTCAGAATGCCAGGAAGACAATGGAACTGTTGAACTAAGTACTAGCCATGGTGGGAGTGTACCACTTGAGCTCTTTAAGGAGTCAGAAATGCGAGTTGAAAATGGAGCAGTTCAAAGTGTACTGGATCGAGCACATTATAAGTCCTCTAGCTTAGGTCACTCCCCTTCTAGTTCAAATTCTGATGCTCAGGTAACTTACATTCTGACTATCCACCTACCAGTGTTTACAACTTTTCCATCTTGTTTACATATTTGCTCTGACGTGGACGACAGGATCGAACTGGGCGAATCATTGTTAAGCTCTTTGGCAAGGATCCGAGCAGTTTTCCAGATACACTTCGTGCTCAGGTTGTGTAAAACACTGTTTAGTATTCTCTCCCTTAAACATGCTTCCATCAATATGCACTTTGTAATTTCCTTTATTGCAGGTACTGAATTGGCTTTCAAACAGTCCATCGGATATGGAGAGCTACATTCGGCCTGGTTGTGTTGTTCTATCAATCTATGTGTCGATGCCATTGGTTGCATGGGAAGAAGTCAGTGGCTTATTCTTTTGCGCATCATTTGTTTTCTATGTTTTAATTCAGCTTTTCAGTACTCAAAATGTGTTGGTTGCAGCTTGAAAATGATCTTCTTCAGCGTGTCACTTCACTAGTTCAACATTCTGATACTGACTTTTGGCGAAACGGGAGATTTTTAGTCTGTGTAAACAGACAGCTGGTGTCATATAAGGATGGTATGCTTTCTTATATCACCTTTGTACAATTGTCTTTCTTCTTTTCTAGTTTTAAATATTGCGACGCTCAATATTCCATCTCTATTCAAGGGCTGAAACTATCAGATCAAATGACCATGATAATTATATCTTCTAAATGAAACAACTGTCATTTGCCATCTGCTGCAGGGAAGATCTGCTTGTCCAAAACTTGGAGGGCGTGGAGTGCTCCAGAGTTGACATCTGTATCACCTATTGCCGTTGTAAGCGGGCAGGAAACTTCCTTTTTTCTGAAAGGTCACAATTTGACTGTTCCTGGCACCAAGTGAGTTGAGCATCTCAATGCTTGTTTATCCATCTAAATGCCTGTGCCCAATTTATGTTGCTCATGAATTAGTTTCATTTGTGTAGGATCCACTGCACTTATATGGGGAAATACGTATCCAAAGAAGTTCTTTGCTCAGCATCTCCAGGCACCATATATGATGATTCCTGCATAGAGAGGTTTGAGTTTCCAGGAGGATATCCAAAGTCCCTTGGTCGCTGTTTTATTGAGGTGATTAATTTAGATGTTGTAGCAGTTAATTGTTCAAAAACATGGCTTTCTTACTATTGGAATAGATGTAGTTGAACAGCACTTGCTCCTAAGTTGTAAATTCCATTCTCAGGTGGAAAATGGTTTCATGGGGGACAGTTTCCCTGTTATCATCGCTGATGCTGGTATCTGTCAGGAATTGAGGGTCCTTGAATCAGATCTTGAGGAAGATCTTCAGACAGTAGGTGTCATCCCAGAGGAACAAGTTCATAATAGTGTGCAATCCAGTTCGAGGGAGAATGTCTTGCGTTTCCTAAATGAACTTGGTTGGTTGTTTCAGAGTACACATATGTCATCCAGCCTACCATTGTTGGATTTCTCTATTACACGGTTTAAGTACCTAATTACATTTTCTGTTGAACAAGATTGGTGCACTCTTATCAAAACTCTTCTGGATATTCTTGTTGAAAGAAGCTTGAGTAATGATGCACTAAAGCATGAATCATTGAAAATGCTATTAGAAATTGATCTCTTGAGCAGAGCAGTTAAACGAAAGTCCAAGACAATGGTTGATCTGGTTCTCCACTATAGCATCAGTCATGGAAAAGATGCAACAAAGTTGTATCTTTTTCCCCCAAACATGGCTGGCCTTGGCGGAGTGACCCCATTGCACATGGCTGCGAGCATGCAGGACTCAGAGGACATGGTTGATGCACTCACTAATGATCCACAAGAGGTAAAGCTAATTCTGACTTTTATAATCTTTAGATGCAATGGCATACACAACACTGCAAATGGATTAAATAACTACACTCGGATTCCAACTTTAGAGTGATGTGGTTTTGAAGGATACTTTTCATTTGTTCTGTTATAAATGTTGCCACAAATTAGTTTTGAACCTTATCATGGTACTCACTAATTTATTTGACTTTAATTTCTTAGATGGGATTGAAGTGCTGGAACTCGGTACTGGATGACAATGATCATTCGCCCTATATGTATGCTACATTGAGGAACAATATTTCTTATAACAGACTGGTGGCCAGAAAGCTTGCTGACAGAACAAATGGACAAGTGACCATATTGGTTGAAGGTGGAGAGATATCCATGGATGAACCAGGGGTAGTAGGAGCAAACAGGCCTGGTGCTGCCCAAACATCTTGTGCTAAATGTGCATTGGTAGAGGCTGGACGGCTTAGACAAACTGCCCGCTACAAGGGGCTTCTTCAGCGTCCTTATGTCCATTCGATGCTTGCAATTGCTGCAGTCTGCGTTTGTGTCTGCATTTTTTTCCGAGGCTCGCCACAGATTGGTTCCATTGATCCATTCAAGTGGGAGAACCTGGACTTTGGACCGAGATAGCTTCCAAAAGGAATAGTAATGGTGCTGCTGCCTTATAACTGTCGGGTTCCTGTGATGACTTCCGTGGATTTCGACATGTTCAAATCTTGAGCTGAGATATTTCATCAAGGAAGCAATTCTTGTTGATTCTGTCGGCAAACAAGATTGGCTTGAGGTCCCTAATGGAATCAGGGATTTCCATGGGATAAAAGCGGAGTTGGGTAGCAGAATGAGTTCCTTCAAATACACAGAATGCACAAAGAAGAGCAGAATGGACTAAACAGGGCTATGTTACATGTCTTACGACAATTTCTTAGTTTATGCAGTTAGTTAACATGTTGTGATTCTGTCTTTTTTTTTGCTGGTTTTACTTTGTGATCCATGGAAAATACAGCACAAGTCCATGAACTGTCTAATAACTTTTAATAGGAAAGTGAAGCAGTGTCACACACATGCTAAGTTGTGACGTTAGTGCTGTGTAGAGATGGAAGCCCAGGTTAGCAGATGGATAAGGTGATTCCTTTGTTGAAGCAATCACACCACCACATAATGAGACTCTTTGGGACTTATCACAATGTATGTTTCTTAACTCCCAACTCCTAGACAAGCTTTTTTGGACATTATTACCGACTCTTTTGGCCATGAACTTTTTATCATGTGGATTAATGCCTATATTACCTTGTTTTCTCTTTCTCTATTAGTAGTCCTCTTTCTAGATGGTTCCGTAGATATGTAGATATGCATATTCGTCATGGAGATTTTTTCTCTCTTTTATGTTTTTCATTTTTATCCAATAAGTTTTTTCGTAAATTTTAGAGGACGTAGTTGTTTTAAAAAAAGATAATTTTACCCTTCAAAATTGAAGGTGTTTGAATTTATCATTTGATTTTTGTCGATGGCCTTCTTGTTGCCATTAAAGGTGGTAACTTAAAACCCTTGTCATTTATTTCTTAGTTTCGATTCTTAAAACTAACAATGGTAAGTTTGTGATTTTTTTTCCCCAGGAAATGCAGCTCTACCTTCCCCAACATTTTGGAGTGTGTAAAGGAGAGAGTTGGCTCACAAAACATTTAGATTCCTATATATCCCATAGAAAACTTGTTGATTCCTATCACAATATTACGGTAGATAGAGCTTTGAGTAAGATCCAAAGTTGTCCAAAGGAGTTGATCTTCCCACTCACATTGTGATGAATATTAGGTTCCAATCAGGTCACTAGCTGTTCTCCCGTAAAATCCTTGATTTCCTTTACGATGTCTCCACTTGTTAGAAGAGGATAGAAGACAGGAATTATTAAAGAAGCTATCTTGCATTGATTTGTTCTCTCCCTATTTATACAGGTTGAGAGAGAGGATTTCTCGCAACAGAGTAGAGAGATTTCCTCATACAGTTAGAGAAATCTTATTTGCTATCATGCCCTCGCAAGATGATGCTTCTATCAAGAATATTAATTTTGGATCGATGCAATGCAAAAAGTTTATGAGCGAGAGGCTTTGTGAGTGAGTCGGCTAATTGATCAGTCGTATGCATATGAGAAATACGAAGTTGACGATGGACAACTTAATCCCACATAAAGTGGAAGTCGATAGCAATATATTTTATACGGGAGTGGAACACCGGATTAGTGTATAGATAGGTAGATTTGATATTATCACAATATATTATAGGAGTGGAATTGATGTTGAGTTCCTTGAGCGAATTTGTGACCCAATTGAGTTTTGCAATGGCAGTGGCGATGACATAATATTCGGCTTCAGTTGTAGACCGTGCGATTGTCTTTTGCTTCTTAGAACTTCAACTGATTGGATTAGCGCCAAGGAAGATAATATACCTTGATGTTGATGTTTTATCATCAAACTTGCTTGCTCAATTGGCATCGACAAAAGCATGAAGATGAAGTGGAGTGTTTACGAAGAAATAGACGATGATTGAGGGTCCCTTTAAGATATCGCAGGATTCGTTTAACCGCAGACCAATGCATAATAGACGACTTCTGCATAAATTGTGATAATTTGTTGACTACAAAGGAAATGTCTGGATGGGTGAGAGCTAAGTACTGTAAAGAGCCAACGATTTGTCGGTATTGAGTGGGTTCCGTAGTAGGACTTCCATCAGATATCTTGAGAGAGCCACTAGAGAGAGGAGTTGTAACCGCATTTGTGTCCTGCATGTTTGTCTTTGATAATAAATCTTGAATATACTTTCTTTATGAGAGAAAGAGACCGAAAGATGTGAATATAGCTTCTACGCCCAGAAAGTAGTTTAAGTGAGAATCGATTTGCCAACTATTTGATGAATGCTTAGATTTCTACGGGATTGTTGCCTATGACAATAATGTCATCCACATATACCGTAATATATATTGTGTCTCCATGGTGTTGTCGTAGAAATAACGAGGTATCAGATTTGGAGTTGAGAAAGCCAACTGAAGTAAAAAAAGAGCAAAGTTCAGTGTACCAAGCTCTTGGAGCCTAACGAAGTTCATAAATAGCTTTTCGAAGTTTGTAAACATGCCTTGGATACTGAGATGAGTGAAACCAAGAGGTTATTGCATAAAAACATCTTCAGTTAGAGTCCCTTGTAAAAAGACATTATTAACATCCAATTGTCGTAATTGCCAGCTCTTACTGATGGCTAAACTCAGGATAAGTCAGATTGTAGTCGGCTTAATAACGAGACTAAATGTCTCAATGAAATCAACTCCAGGTCTTTGATGAAACCCTTTGGCGACGAGGTGTACCTTATATCGGGCAATAGTGCCATTTGTGTTCTGCTTAATTCAAAAGACCCACTTACACCCGATAATGTTTTATATCTGATGAGAGGGTACTAGATCTCATGTTGAGTTATGGAGAAGGATATTATATTCCTCACATATAGCGATACGCCAATGCGAAGATTTTTGGGCTTGAGTGAAGGTGGTGGGTTCAACGGTGGTGATGGGCTTAATAACGGGACTAAACGTCTTAGTGAAATCAACTCCAGATCTTTGATGAAACCCTTTGGCGATGAGGTGTGCCTTATATCGAGCAACAGAGCCATCTAGCTTTCGCTTAATTCGAAATACCCACTTACACCCGATGATGTTTTGTGTATGATGAGAGGGTACTAGATCCCATGTTGAGTTATGGAGGAGGGCATTATATTCCTCACACATGACGGTACGCCAATATGAAGATTTTTGGGCTTGAGTGAAGGTGGTGGGTTCAACGGTGGTGGATGAGGAATCCATGATAGTATGTAGGTCAAGGACTCGACGTTGTTTGAAAATACCACTTTTAGAGCGTGTGGTAATAGGATGGTTGGAGACTATGGGATCGTGAGATTGTGTTGTTGGAATAAGCGGTTGAGAGTCATTGACACAGGCCGGGTCAGGTGGAGGCACGGTAGGGTCATTTGGTCGAGAAGAAGGTAAAGATAATGGTTGTGTTTTTGAACTTATGACCCCATCAATTTGAGAAGAAAGGAGTGGAGTAGGAATGGAGGGAATGAGTAATTGCTGCGTTGGAGGAGTAGTATGGTATGGATCTTGAGGGGAGGAATTGGACGATGTTATGGGAGGCTCATCCGGTTGGATTAGAGGTAATACTCCAGTGAGGAATGGTTAGTGAAGTGGTTCGCATGGTAGGATAGTTATGGTTTTGGAAAGGAAAGATAAACTCAACAAAAATAACGTGATGTGATATAAAAACTTTGTGAGTGTGGAGATTATAGCAGCGGAAAGCATTATGTTCAAGAGAGTAACCTATAAAGATGTAAGGATTAGATCTTGATGTTAACTTATGAGAGGCATAGGAACGTAACCATGGATAACATAGACAACCGAATACTTTGAGTTTACAAAGGTTTGGAGGTTTGTGAAAGTGTGTCAAAGGGAGACTGGTATTGTAGGACTGGCATAGACATTCTGTTAATAAGGTAGACGATAGTTTAAAAGGCTGTTATCCAAAAGGTTAAAGGCATGGAGGCCTGATGTAGAAGTGTGAGCTCAGTTTCAACTATATACCGATGTTTGCGTTTGGCGAAGCCAACTAGTTGAAGAGTATGCGGGGGAGACTTGAGGTGTTGGATACCACAAGCTGAGAGATAGGATGCCAGGGCTTGATATTCACCACCACCATCAGAGTAAACCGTTTTGATTGTAGACTAAAAGTAGTTCTCGACCAACTTTCGAAAGGTGGTAAAGATGGTGGAAACTTCAAATTTATGGTGAAGAGAATGGAACCATGTGTACTTACTGAAGTGATCTAAAAAAATGTCTATATCTGAATTTATCAAAAGACATGATTGGAGCAGGGCCCCAAACATCGATATTAATAATTTCAAACGGTTTAGAGGAGGATATGAAAGATGAGCCAAAGGGCTGTCAATGACTTTTATTGCTAAGACATGCATCACAATGCGTTATAGAACTATGTGATTTAAAAATAGGAAGAGAGTAACGAGAAAGTAATTTCTGCTGAATAAGGGACGAGGGATGACCAAGACGACGATGCCACACATCAACTGGAGCCGCAACAGAGGAGTGAACAGTGGGCTGGGTTATTTGTGGAGCTGACAGCCATTCGTAAATATTGCCTCTATTCGAGCCCTGGACTAAGGATGCCCCCGTGCTCAAGTTCTTGACAAGAAAGGAATCATGAAAGAATTTAATTGAAGTATTGTTATGTTTGTAAAATTGAGAAACAGAAATGAGGTTTCGTTTGATATGAGGGTCACATAAAATATCATCGAGTGTAAAGGTTATAGTATCAGAATTAAGTATTGTGGAACCGGTATGAGTTATAGGAAGTCCTTTACCATCATCGATGATGATATCTTCATTGCCTCCATAGGTGTTATGGAGAGACAAATTCTGAAGATCAGAGGTGATGTGATGGGAGGTGTCAGAGTCTATAATCTAGTTGGGCTGACTAGTCGTTGGAGTAGTTAGGAGATTTGCCTGAGGCTAATGTAATGGAGCAGGGAGGCGGGGTCGAGACCGACAAACTTTAGTGGAGTGTCCGATTTTATCACACAGCTGGCAGATGGTCATCTTTGTTGGCTTGGAGGGATAGGATGCTAAGGCAGACGAGTATTGGAGTTGCCACTTTGCGAGAAGTTATGATTGGGAGGATAGGGGGGGTTTGCATGGGACCCATAGGATCAAGAGATGTAGTGGCCAAACCTTTGGTGATGTTCATAGTGTACTGAGTACTCTTCCTCTTAGACTTGTGACTGACTTGAGCTATGATAGTTGGTCCGGGCAGTTTATCCTCACGCTTCAAATACGTCTCATAGTCAGTCAACTTGTCATAGAGTTCTTCAAATGATATTGGCGAGTCACGTGCCCGAATTGCAGCTACCAATTCCTTGTAGTCATCTCCGAGACTATTAAGGGTATGGATGATGACCTCTTCATCATATAGGGAATGACCTATCAAAGCCAAGTCATCGATGATAACTTTGATATTTTGTAGATAATCAGTGATAGTACTTCCCTTTTGTTTTGTCACCATTAGCTTGATAGAAGATTGAGCTTGCAAGTACGCGAACGATTTGCCAAGATTGTTTGTAGTTTAGACCACGCTTCGGCAACAATCACACATGAAGATATCAATGGAGCGATAGATCTAGCAACTGAGACTTGAATAGCTTGGAGGATGAGACGATCTTGACAGTCACAGTTTGTGAGCTGGATTTAGTACTGGACTAGGAAGGGGAGGAAGATGTAGCGGAGGAAGGAAGTCAACACCAGTCCTTCCGACTTCCACATCGACACCCAGATGAGCAGCGGACACTTCACGGAAGAAGGCTTTGGCAGAGCTGCCTACATCCGCAGGGGAGAGCTGTCCAAGAAGAAAGCTTTGATAGCTCCTAATTATCATAGGTGGAATTGGAAAACGTGCTCGAAGGAAGGGCACATGGTGAGGGTGGTGGGCAAAGTCATGTGCATGTAGAGTTGAGGCGACACCTTCAGAACTCTCAGCTCTTACACTTCCTTCTGCAGCCTCCTGTTCTCTTCTGTGAGGGTCTCGCAGCACCTTTTGAGGAATTCGTAGTCCACCTCTATCTGCTTCAACTTTGTCTTGGCCTCAGGTTGAGTCGCTTGGCCAATGCCAGCTTTTGCTTAGGGTTGAAGGTGTTGTGTTCTTTGAAGCAACGGTCAGGTCGTGGCGACTGCAATCGGCGTAGAGGAGGAACAGGTCATCAAGGAAGTGGTACAGGTAGCAGACGGCGGTGAGAAGGCGGTCCGAGGATGAAGCTGGTCTGGACCTTCACGGCGATCTGCTTGGGACCACCTTCACGGAGATGAGTGAACAGTCGATTGGTGCACGAGAAGAGAAGGTGCTGTCGCCGAGGAGGAAATCAAGAAAATGCTCTGATACCATATTAGAAGAGGATAGAAGACATGAATTACTAAAGTAATTATCTTGCATTGACATGTTCTCTCCCTATTTATACAGGTTGAGAGGAAAGATTTCCCTCAACAGAGTAGAGAGATTTCACAACCCACAACAAATCTCATCTCATCAACTAGGATCGATTAGGATCTAGGATCGATTAGGATCTGATGAGTGTATTGCTTAATGAAGTTAATTAATAGTTATTCAATAAAAAATATGATAATTAATATCAGAATTGACTTAGTATCCATGGTGAGAGATATGAGTAGGAAAGATTGTGAAACATTAAACCCCTCAATAAACTTTTCCACCCTTCATCCGTGGAAAGAAGATACTAGCGGTGTTGGACTAAATACATGCTATAAGCGAATAGGATAAGACCTATGTATGCATCGGAAAACAGGCAGAGGAACCAATCAAAGATGTGAAAAAGGTAAGCGACTAAATGCATGCTCATAAGAGAATAGGATAAAACGCATGCATGCATTGGAATGAGAGACTAAATGCATGCTTATTAGAGAAGAGGATAAGACCCATGCATGCATGGAAAGAAGGCACAGTTTTGTTTAGGAACCAATCCAAGTTGTGAAAAAAGGTACATAATTTTGTTGAGAAACCAATCAAAGATGTGAAAAAGCTGAGGTTAGCTGCGAGTACGCAGTAAAGACCAGCGACGAAGTGATCGACAAATGTTCCTGCCACGGAATAACTTATTTCAGGTTAACTGGTGGCAGAGAGAGACTTGACAGAAAGTCCATGCGTTGCAGGGTAGACATGCAAGGAGAAGAAGAAGAAGAAGAAGAAGAAGAAGAAGCAAAACACAAGTCAAGCCTCGCTTGTCTCTCACGAAAGTAGTAGTTGAAGATGAGCGGTAAGGATCCGAAACTCAACATCTCGCTTCTGTGAATTGAAGGATAAAAAGATTTTTAGTTAGGTTATTAGTAATCCCAAATTTGCTAGGTATTAATATCGAATCTGGTAATCTTGTGCGTTGTTCTGGACGAAACTGATATGCAGCTAGTTTCCCTTGAGAACCTAATAGAAACTTACTTGCTGAATAGGCAGGCTGTGACGGTCGTCAGAGATCCAATTCAGAAATTTGACTTACAAGAACTGATGTCGATACGGTGTCTCCGATGTTCAAATTCGTTGATCGTCTGAAGTAGTAAATAGAGTTAGAACGTGCATCGTGTCTCGTCTCGTCTTTTATGAAAGGATCCGACCGTATGTGGTAAGAGAAATGTTATTCAAACTGAATGCGCTTTGAAAGATCACGAGACCGGATTGTTAGAAATTTTAAAGGTGGTGCGACTGATGATGGATGGACGTTGACTAGGTTTTTGGCAGGAGGTAAAACTTTCCACTCCTCCGGTTACCCAAATTACTCGACAAGTACTAACTATCCTGCTTTGTGGCCCAATGTCCATGGGATCAGTCCAAAATCCAAATTGGAGTTGGAATCCCATTTGTCCTATCTAAATTGTATTGGATCGCGTTGGATACAAACGGCAATCAGAACTCGATTCTGACTCGTTTAATCCAAAGTCGTAAGATATAATATATACATGCTAGCCAAACATTTTTTTCTTTTCCATATAACTGCAGCATCATTTTTTATATATGGATTGTCATCTCTGTTGTATACTGAACAAAGAAAGGCTAAACATCTTTTTCTATCGATATGTATGTATCCATATAACTGCTCCACATGGCTGTCTGCTGCCGACGTCCGGCCGTCATTGCTCTGGCTCGTAGACCACTCCGGCGGCCACACAAACATCGGCTTGAACCGCGGCACCACTGACGATGGGACCAACATGGACACGATCTGCCAAACAGCCTGAGCAGTGGGGCGCAGACTCTAGTTTGGGTGGCTAGACGTGAGGCCCAGTCGCGGTAGTCGCATCGCGTCCTCTTCTACGCACTCCCCTCTTAGCTGCTGGTCCACAGCCTCCAGCAACCGCCCCTCGCCATGGAGGTTCGACAATTAGTCAACCAGCAGATGGAACCTGGAGGCACCCTTGTGCAGTTGGGGCTGACCGTAGACTACCTCCAGCACCAAGATGCCGAAGGCGTACATGTCGGACTCGCAGGTGAAGTTGGCGCTCGTGCAACACTCATAATTGATGTATCCCCAGGTGCCCATGGGGTCCACATCCGTGAAGGAGGTCTCATCGGAGTTAACTGTTAGGAAACGGGTCAGCACTAAGAGGGGGGGAGGTGAATTAGTGCAGCGGTAAAATCACGTCTTCAAAACTTTTCGTTTCGATTAAATCCATTTCCGATGAAAACCGTTTCATAAATATCTTAACTTGAAACACGTTCGTAAATGTATTGAAAGCAATAAGCAATTAAAAAGGTTTGCAGTAAAGATAAATTGCTCAAAGTAAAATACAAACTAGATTTTAGAGTGTTTCGATCGTCGTGACCTACATCTATTTCGCCGATTCCTCTTCCGTCGAGGCCACCAGCATGCACTATCGATATTCCTTTAATAGGCGAAGATCAACCTCCTTCTTACAATTCGATTTTCCTTTTACCAGGTTTAGGAGATAACCCTTACACCCCCCACTTACTCCTCTCTCAAACTATTCTAACATTTAGAACTCTGAGAGGAGTTCACACAAGATTGCAATAGCATTATATTTCCTTTTTACTCTCAATACTTGTGTAAGTTAACCAGGGATGAGAGGGGTATTTATAGGCCTCAAGTTGATTCAAACTTTGAGCCTAAAAACATCTCATCCCGGGTCTCTAGGGTACGGGCGGTACCACCGCCTGTGCTGGGCGACATCACCGCCAGTGTCACTCTGACACTAACACTGCACTAGGCGGTACCACCTCCAGTCTGGCGGTACCACCGCTTGACACAGTCTCGTAGACTATGCCACAATGGTGCCACCTCATGGGTCACTGTTTTGGCCTTTCATTGGGCCCAACACAATCCTTACATGGGCCCAACTGGCCCATAATTGGGTTGGCCCAATTCCAATCCCAATTACATGCTAACTACGAAATTTAAGACATTTACTAAGTTAAACAAGTCTGTAAGTCTAGTTTCTTCCGGTGAGCTTCCGACGATCTTCCGGTGAACTTCCGACGATCTCTCGGCAATGTTCCAGTGGACTCCTAGCAAGCTC
>LVTN01001785.1:6706-19965 GCA_001649415.1 Musa itinerans
GTTGTTTCTTAGAGAAGAATTAGGAGTTGTAAAGGAATAGGAGTCTTGAGTAGGAGTCCTATTAGGAGTTAGGGTTTAGAAGCCCTATAAATAGCCATGTATTCCTCCTCTTTTGATAAGCAAATGATGAATCTTTTCTGCAGCCTTTGAGCAGCAATTTGGAGGGAGGAACCCCTATAGAGTTCCAAGGAGGACGATCCCCTAAAGAGATTAACCCCAAGATTAGAATCTGCAAGGGTTCTATCACATACCCTTCGTCTAGGCTAGTGAGCTTAGAGAATTGAGATGGATCTCTGGTCATGTGTCTTAAGCATCCACTATCAAGGTACCATCTCTTGCTCCTAGCTTGTGATGGTAAATATTTCTACAAAAAAGGATGATTTATAAGTACCCATTTGATCCTGGGTGCCTCAAAAATCGATCTACATAACTTATCATGTTGTATTGAGTCATTTGAGGTTCCTTTAGGAACTCAAATCAATTTATGTGGACTATATCTCTGAAATAGACGTTTGTACGCAATATGTCCAAATTCACAACAAAAGTTGCATTTGTTTCGGGGTGAAACATGCAAGGTGGGGCTTTTAACAAAGGTGGTTGGATTTTGGTGATAGCTACTCATAAATCCTATTTCGCCTCTTCTATGAACGTGACCCTTATTGGCAAGGATCATGTTCAAGGACTTGCTACTAACCTCAAACTTTTCTAAGGTTTCTTTCAGTAGCAAGTTTTCCTTTTTAAGCGTTTCTATTTCATCGTATTTTGTGCAAGGAGCTAAACTATCATCATGCTCCATTTTTAGTCTATCAAAATCACTAACAAGGGAAGCATGCTCCTTTTTTAACAATTTATATTTTTTACTAACTAATTTACATTCATCAAATAAATCATGAAAAACACTTAAAAGCTCATCAATAGATAAATTTGCATCTAATGAACTACTTAACCCATCTCCGATAGCCATTAGTGCATAGTGAGCAACTTGCTTTGTGTTGGTTGGCTCATCTTCTTCGGAAGCACTTGAATCGTCCCAAGTTGCTTTAAGAGCATTCTTCTTCTTCGGTTGCTTTTTCTTTGCTTGGGGACATTCGCTTTTGAAATATCCCTGCTTCTTGCATTCGTAGCATATAACTTATTCTTTCTTGGGTTCAAATTTATTTTTAGTGTCATTTTTAAATTTATTTCTTTTGATAAATTTTTTAAACTTTCTTGTCAAGAGTGCCAAGTCATCATCATAGTCCTCATCACTTTGAATTTTCTTTCAAGTGGTCTTCTTGAGTTCTTAGTGTCATATCATTCCTATTCTTTGGAAGATTATTCTCAAGCTCTTCATGAGTGTTGTAAATCATCTTATAGGTCATTAGTCACCCAATTAGTTCTTCGAGAGGAAAGTTATTTAAATCCTTGGCCTCTTGAATGATCGTTACTTTAGGGTCTCAACTATTTAGAAGGGATCTTAATATTTTATTAATAAGTTCAAAGTTTAAAAAATATTTGTCATTAGCTTTTAACTATTGATTACATCCGTAAAACGGGTGTACATGTCGATAATAGTCTCACTTGGCTTCATCTGAAACAATTCATATATATGAACTAAAAGGTTTATCTTTGACTCTTTTACTCTACTAGTGCCTTCATGAATGACTTCGAGTATGTGCCAAATATCAAAAGTCATTTCACAAATAAACACCCGATTGAACTCGTTTTTATCTAATACACAAAACAAGGCATTCATAGCCTTGGCATTTAAAGCGAAAGTCTTCTTCTCTAACTCATTCCAATCGCTCATTGGAAGGGAAGACTTTTGAAAGTTATTTTCTACAAGGTTCCATAACTCAAAATCTATTGAAATTAGAAAGATCCTTATTCTAGTCTTCCAATATGTGTAATCCGTCCCATTGAACATGGGAGGACATATAATTGAATGACCCTCTTGATCATTGACAAATGCCATCGCTCTTGGGTTTCAAACCAAATGAGAGTGACCTTGCTTTGATACCAATTGTTAGGATTAAGAGCGGCACTAAGAGGGGAGGGGGGAGGGGGGTGAATTAGTGCAGCGAAAAAATCGTTGGTTTTGAAAATTTTTCGTTCGTTGAAAGGTAATCTCGGAAAATGACTTAAATGTGTGTTTGCTCGTAGAGTAGTGAAAGCCACATAAGGAGAAAGTGAAATAATTGCAAAGTAAGTAAATAAAATGCAAACCATAATTTAGAGTGGTTCGGTTGTTGTGACCTACATCCACTTCGGATTCCTCCTCCGTCAAGGTCACTAGTGTCCACTAATGGTCTTCCTTCAATAGGTGAAGACCAACCACCTTTTACAGCTCTTTCTCCTTTTACCAGGTTTAGGAGATAACCCTTAGAATCCTCACTCCTCTTTCTTGAATGGTTACAAAGCTAAGAGAGGGAGGGGAGGACTCTTCTCACTTTTATAACACTTTATCGCCCCAGGAATTCAAGATTATGTTAACACTTTTGTGCCCTTTGATGCAGAAAAGGGTGGGGTATTTATAGGCCCCAATGGCTTCAGAATTGGCACCAAAAAGTGTCATATCCTCGGATTTTGGGATACTGGCGATACCACTGCCATTATTAGGTGGTACTACCGCCTGTAGACTGACACTGGGCGGTACCACCACTTAGTCTAGGCGGTACGACTGCCTTACAAAGTTCAAAGACCGAGCTTTGGTGATACCACCACCTAACAAGGGCGGTACCACTACTTGATAGCATTAACTATCGGTAGTATCACCGCCGAGAACACTTAGGAGACCGAGTCCTAGGCGGTGCCACCGCCGGCCGTGATTTCAGGTGCTGAATGGGCTATTCAATCTGGCCCAATTCAGCCTTATTAAGGGCCCAAGTGGCCCCTAACTGAGTTAGTGAGATTACCTACCAATCTTAACTTAATTTATGGTCTAACTATGATAATTAAGATATTTAACAAAGCATTCTAGTTCCGATACATCAATTGTTCTTCCGATGAGCTTTCGGCAATCTTTCAACGAAAATTCCGACGATTTCTCGGTAATGTTCCGGCAAACTTCTAGCAAGCTCCTGGACTTCAAAACGATTTTCTTGACGAGTTCCAAGGAGCTTCTTTGGTAAGCTCCTGGACTTCTTGGTTGGTTCCGGCAGAACTTCCGACGAACTCTCGAACTTCCAACGAAATCTCGATCTTGACTCCGGCACATCATTTGCTTTATGTCTTTCTGCTATCATAGTTAATCCTGTATACTTTTCTCAATATATAGATTAGATCAAACAATTTACCAATTGATTTCATCATCAAAATCTGAGATTCAATAATATCGAGATAACCAAACAAACTAGTGTGCTATATGCCCATCCATATGATAGAGGCAGTTGGTCTATTAGTTGCTAGTGTGGAGACACTAGGGATATAGTGTAGGTACTCATTGGAGAATGAGTTCATTGATTGATCTGCTCACGAAATGTTGGATGGTTGATGATGCCATATTGTCAAATAGCGATTTCATAGACTAAGTAGTGTATCTGGTCCTTAGACATGAGACACCAAGAATGTCCTGTATGAGTGCTCCACTCTTTGATACTATTAGAATCGGGGTCAGCACTAAGAGGGGGTGAGGTGAATTAGTGCAGTGGAAAACTTTTGTTATTTCAAAAAACTTGTTTCGATTAAAATCGATTCCGATGAAAACCATTTTGTAAATATCTTAACTTGAAACACGTTCGTAAATGTATTGAAAGCAGTAAGCTATTTAAGAGGTTTGTAGTAAAGATAAATTGCTCAAAGTAAAATGCAAACCAGATTTTAGAATGGTTCGGTCGTCGTGACCTACATCCACTTCGTCGATTCCTCTTCTATCGAGACCACCGGCATCTACTATTGATCTTCTTTCAATGGGCGAAGATCAACTGCCCTTTTACACCCCTCTTCTCCTTTTCACGGGTTTAGGAGACAACCCTTACAAGCACACACACTCCTCTCTAAATAGAATTCTAAACTTAGAATTTAGTGGAGAGGATTCTCTTATGATTGCAATAGCGTTTTCTCACTTTTTATCTCTCTGTGCTTGTGTATCTTAACAAGGGATGAGAGGGATATTTATAGGCTTTAAGTTGATTCAAACTTGAAGCCTAAAAATATATTATCCCGGGTTTCCCGAATACGGGCAGCACCACCACCTGCGCTAGGTGGTACCACCGCTAGTGTTAGTCTGACACTAACACTGCGCTAGGCGGTACCACCGCTTGGGGGCTTGTGCTGGGCAGTACCACTACCTAGACTGGCAGTACCACCGCCTGGTACCTTGCTAGGGGCGGTACAACCGCCCCGATAGGGGGTACCATCACCTAACACAATCTCGAAGACTGTGCCACGATGGTGCCACTTCTTGGGGCACTGTTTGTGCCTCTCATTGAACCCAACATAGTCCTTACATGGGCCTAGCTGGCCCCTATTTGGGTTGGCCCAAATCCAAACCCAATTACGTGCTAACTACGAAATCTAAGATATTTACTAAGCTAAACAAGTCCCTATGTCTTGGTTTCTTCCGGCGATCTTCCAGCGAACTTCCGACGATCTCTCGGCAATGTTCCAGCGAACTCCCGGCAAGCTCCTAGACTTTACGACGATCTTCTTGGCGAGTTCCGATGAGCTTCTTTGGAAAGCTCTTGGACTTCTCGGTAGAACTTCCGACGAACGTTTGGACTTCGACGAACTCTCGAACTCCAAAAAAAATCGCATCCTCGACTCCGGGACTTCATTTTGCTTTATGCTTTGCTATCGTAGTTAATCTTGCATAAGTAAAAACACATTCGATCTAGACAATTAATACTAAGCATTAATCATATTGTCCGGCATGTCATTGGTCCCTTGACGCTTTGTCCGATTCTTCAGCGCATCATCCTCGCTTGCGGCTTATTGTCCAATCGGCTAATTGACTCTGCAACTCCGATATCCTTGGCGCAATATCCGCTCTTCTTGGCTCGATGCTCGAATCCATGGCCTGAAGCCTTCTATCGATATGTCGACCGATCCTATAGCTCAACGTCCAATCTTCTAACATGTTTTCCTCCGATACAACATGATTTTTCTTGCTTTAACTATCTCATCCCAATCGAGGCATCTTGCATCACTCAAAACGTCGTTTAAAACATTAACACTTATCAATTGGTTTCATCATCAAAATTCGAGATTCAACAATCTCCCCCCCTTTGATGATGATAACCAATTGACGACGGAGTTAACCTTAACTCCCGGAGTTTAAACAAACTACCCATATCAATATGGCATATTGATAGAAACTCTTGGATTAATAAATCCAAGCAATATGTCATGATAAAATCATGTATAACATTAACATACTTCTCCCCCTTTGTTATCAACAAAAAGGAGAAGTTCAATTCTCATGTGTTTAGACATAACAGTTTCAAATCATTGCATATTAAACATAATTTCCAATTTGATCATTATGTAAGGTAGTAATAATTAAAGATGTGCAAGTTTAGTATTTTTGCTTCTTGAGATAGGCAAGATAGCACTTTTTGGTAATGTTCAAGATAGCAAGTTCTACATCATGCAAGCTAGCAAATTATAGATATTCAAGAAAGCAACTCTTGCTTCTTGAAATATGTAAGTTGCAAGCTAGCAAATTTTTGCTTCCTTTGCAATGTTTGAGCTAGCAATTTTGCTTCCATTACGAAGTGCAAGTTAGCATATTTTGCCTCTTGAGCTAGCAATATTTCTCCCCCTTTATCATTGTCAAAAAGAAGGGAAGACCCTTTACTTCAATTTTAAATTATGACAAAGGTAAAGTATCAACCTTATTTGTGCATCATTATATTTTCAAATTAAAACATGCACAATTTCAAAACCTTACATTTCATTTTTCATGCATGATATCGAAAAATAAATCAATCATCATTATGAGCATATGATATAAAACATTAAAATTTTTAAGCATTTATTAATATTTTGATCATGATACCAAACATTTATCATTTAGAGCATTCATGATACACATTATATGCAATACATCACATACATCATTATAATAAAAAGCATAAGTATTGCATGCGTCATTCAAAATCATAAATATTTCAAATCATGATGGTATCAAAACGTCAAATTACATTATACCATACATGATCATAACTTCTCATTCGTATGCATCAAAATAATATCAAGACTATTTCATGCATAATTTCATATCATCACATGAAAAATATCAAGAGAATTTTGGTGATGAGATACACAAATAATGAAGACAAATTGTGAAAATCAAGAGACATATTATGATTCTTTTTTAATAACTCAAATAGTGAAAAGAAAGAATCATAGTAAATGATCTTGAATTTGTAAAAAGAATTCTCAAGTTATAATTCCAAGAAATCAAGAGAAATTATGATTCATTTTAACAAATCTCCTCTTAAATAAAATGACAAAAAAAATTCTTAGGAGATCATGAAAATTCTTGATTCATAAAAGATTTTCAAGTTAAAATCAATTCATGAATACTGAAAGAACATTCATGATTCATTTGGAAAATTTTCCTCTTTAATAAATGACAAAAGGAAACATAGGAGAAAAATATTTCAATTCATGCATAAGAACTCTTATGATTCATATTAAAAATTTTCTCAATATGTAAGAGAATAAAGAATAAGAAATCTTGATTCATAAAAGATTTCATGTTATAAATTTCAAGAAATCAAGATCGTGATTTCAATAAAACCCATTAAATTCAAATCATCAAAATCAATTTCATGGTTCACAAAATTCATAAATAGATTCATGATTTTAAATCCAATAATATATTTTCCTTTTTATGTGATACATTTTAAGTGATTGATTTCATATAAGCATGCTCAAGTTTTTCGTATGAAAACCATACATCATAGTTTAAAATCGAAAGAGCAAATGTCATCATGGAAATCATCAATATCAATAAACCATAAATTACCCAAAACTTATCATTACTTCAAATCATCATGCATAATTTCAAAAAATAAATTTATTAGGTATGATATCGTCAAACATGATTTCATAAGGCATTTTTAATCAAAATCATTTTGTTTATCATAAACATGCAATTTTCATTATTATTTTCAAAATTACTAGAATGATAAGCATGATTCCTAATTTTTTACATTTTCATTATTAAACATGCAATTTTCAAGAAAATTAATGCTAAACTAAATTAAAAATAACTCATGAAAAGCATTATGTAATTTTGAAATAAATTAAGGGCATTTTTATTACCGCATCGTCGAAAGCCGTTAAGGCATAGTTTGCCACCTCGCCTTTGTTGATTTTCTCCTCGTCTTCGGATGAGCTTGGTTCGTCATTTGGCAACTTCTTCTTGCATTCATAGTAAGTAGTTCCGTTCTTTTTATTCTTTAATTTTTGTTTCACGAACTTTTTAAATTTTTTAGTAAGGAGTTCAAGTTCACCATCACTTGAGCTTATGCTCGAGTGGTCTTCAATTGTTCTAAGTACCAAATCCTTCCTATTCTTTGGAAGGTGGTTTTGTTCATCATGTTCATCATATGCCTTGTGTACCATTTCATATGTCATCAATGAATCGATAAGTTCTTTAAGTGGAAAAATATTTAAATCCTTTGTTTCTTGTATTGCCATTACTTTCGATTCCCAAGTTTTAGTATCTTAAGATCTTGTTAACAAGTTCAAAATCTGAAAAGCATTTGCCAAGAGCTTTTAAACCATTAATGACATCCGTAAAACGGGTGTACATGTCTCCAATGGTTTCGCTTGGTTTCATATGAAACAGTTTAAAATCGTGCATTAAAAAGTTAACTTTAGAATCCTTAACACTACTTGTGCCTTCGTGTGTGATTTCAAGTGTGTGCCATATGTCGAAAGCCATTTCACAAGTAGAAACCCGATTAAACTTGTTTTTGTCTAAGGCGCAAAATATAGTGTTCATAGCTCTAGCATTTAAAGAAAACGTCTTCTTCTCCAAATCAAGAAAACTCTCATTCGAGATTTCCAATATGTGTAGTTCATCCCATTGAAAAAGGGAGGACAAATGAGAGAGTGACCCTCTTGAAAGCCGAAAAAAGCCATTTCTCTTTGGGTGTTAAACCAAATGAGAAAATGAGGCTCTGATACCAATTGTTAGGATCGGGGTTGGCATTAAGAAGGGGGGGTGAATTAGTGCAGCGGAAAACATTCGTTATTTCAAAAAACTTATTTCGATTAAAACCAATTCCGACAAAAATTGTTTCATAAATATCTTAACTTAAAACATGTTCATAAATGTATTGAAAGCAGTAAGCTATTAAAGAGGTTTGCAGTAAAGATAAATTACTTAAGGTAAAATGTAAACTAGATTTTAGAGTGGTTCGGTCATCGTGACCTACATCCACTTCGTCGATTCCTCTTCCGTCGAGGCCACCGACATCCACTATTGATCTTCTTTCAACAGGCGAAGATCAACTACCCTTTTACACCTCTCTTCTTCTTTTCATGGGTTTAGGAAACAACCCTTATAAGCACACACACTCCTCTCTAAACAGAATTCTAAACTTAGAATTTAGAGGAGGGGATTCTCTTATGATTGCAACAGCGTTTTCTAACTTTTAATATCTTTATGCTTGTGTATCTTAACCAGGGATGAGAGGGGTATTTATAGGCTTCAAGTTGATTCAAACATGGAGCCTGAAAACATCTCAACCTGGGTTTCTTGACACTTAGACTGCGCTAGGCGATACCATTGCCCAGTCTGGCGATACCACCGCCTGGGGGACTGTGCTGGGTGGTACCACCACCCAAACTAGCGGTACCACCGCCTGACACCCTGCTAGGGGCGATACCACCGCCTAACACAGTCTCGAAGACTCTGCCACAATAATGCCACTTCTTGGGGCACTATTTGGGCCTCTTATTGGGCCCAACATAGTCCTTATATAGGCCCAGCTGGCCCCTAATTGGGTTGGCCCAAATCCAAACCAAATTACGTGCTAACTATGAAATCTAAGACATTTGCTAAGCTAAACAAGTCCCTATATCTTGGTTTCTTCCGGTGAGCTTCTGGCGATCTTCAGGTGAACTTCCGACGATCTCTCAACAATGTTCCAACGGACTCCTAGCAAGCTCCTGGACTTCACAACGATCTTTTTGGTGAGTTCCGATGAGCTTCTTTGGCAAGCTCCTGGACTTCTCAGTAGAACTTCCGATGAACGTCTGGACTTCCGACGAACTCTCGAACTCCCAAAGAAATCGCATCCTTGACTCCGGGACTTCATTTTGCATTATGCCTTACTATCGTAGTTAATCCTGCATATATAAAAACACACTTTGATCTAGACAATTAATACTAAGCATTAATCATGTTGTACGGCATGTCATTGGTCCCTCGACGCTTCGTCCGATTCTTCGGTGCATCGTCCTCTCTTGCGGCCAATTGCCCAATCGGCCAATTGACTCCGCAACTCCGATATCCTTGGCACAATATCCACTCTTCTTGGCCTAATGCCCGAATCCATGGCTCGATGCCTTTTGTCGATACGTCAACCGATCCTACGGCTCGACGTCCAATCTTCTTACATATTTTCCTACGACACAACATGATTTTTCTTGCTTTAACTGTCTCATCTTGATCGAAGCATGCTGCGTCACTCAAAACATAGATTAAAACATAAACACTTATCAATTGGTTTCATCATCAAAATCCGAGATTCAATAGATATTGTACTTATAGGTTTGTAAGTTCCAAACCTAATACAATCAGTCATTGGGAGTGGTAGCCAACCTTACGAGGGCTATTAAGTGTCGATAGAGGATCATTTGCTCTTAATATCATCAAAGAAATATCTTATGTGTTCTTACTTAGACAAATCCTTGGCCAAGGTCATTCGGATTGAGAGAGAAAGAGTTCTCCGAAAGAATCTGATTAGAGCGAGACTCGAGGAGAAACTGTATTGGTCTTATAGCACTATGCTTGGTACGATTTCTAGGATATTATGGAGATAATAATTCATAGAGCCATAAGGAGTTTGATAGGTATGACTCACGACTAGCTCGATATTGTGCCTATAGGGTCACACATATATGGTGGGTGTTGCGATGAGTAGAGGTTCAGATATGAGATATCCGCCAGAACTCCTATGTTATTAGATATCCAATTAGCCCCTGAATTATTAGATCTTATGGATGAGATCTAATAAGAGCTAATAAGAGATTATTTGGTAGAGACCTACTAGTCTAAGAGGCCTGGGTAATTGGATGGAGATCCAGTACCCAATAGGGTAGGATCTATTATGATTAAGTTAACTAGGGGACTATAAATAGGAGGGAACTAAAGGCCTATAGGCTAGGGCTTTCTGGTTGCCACCTCCTATTCTCTTCTCCCCTTCTCCTCCTTAGATAATAGGCGTGGAGATTTGAGGAGCATCATCGCAACCTTATTGTGTGGATCATCGCTATAGAGGAGGATGCTTGACCTCCTTCATCTTCTCCCACAGATCTATAGGATTCCATGGATATACAATCTCCCTAGGTAAAACAGCATGTAACACGTGGATTTAAGTTTCATGGGTTTTTACACACCAATCATCGTATGATGACGAACACATTTTTGAGAAATTTGGTGTTTTATTTTATGTTCCTTAGCTACCCATGTGATGTCGCCCCTAGATTTTCCTGCAGTGGTATCAGAGCCAGGTTGTTCATGCGAAAGATTGGTTTTGAATTGCGTGTGTTGTGGTTTAGAAAAGTTTTTAATGTTAAAATCATTGATGCAAAAGACGAGAGAGGGTAGCAATTATTATTGCCCTTACTGTGCGTGCAGGTTGGCCAAAGGCTGCTTGCAAGAGCATGGAGGTGACTATGGGACCCACAAGGTCGAGACGGATGATTGCGACGAATTGAGATGCCCCGAGATGCTGAAAGAACTGATGAGGATGAGATGGATGATCATAGGGCATAGAGATGCGCCGCTGCACATATAGATCTTAATGTGAGTGATTAGGCCCACTAGCTCGGGCTTGATCATATTAGGTTATGGTCCATGATCATTTGGTGTGATTACTCATGTGATATTTGATTGCTTGTACACCAACTAGATATGTTTATATTTGCATGCGATGTGGATATATATTAAATATGTATGTGTGTGACATATCATATTAGGAGACCAAATAAAAAATCCCTTCTCTGTATAATATTAAGTAGGTAGGGATCGATTCACGATGTAAGTTGAGTTGGTCGAGTCACTTGTGTTGAATCTCAGATTTTGATGATGAAACCAATTGATATTGTTTATGATTTGATCTGCGTTTTAAATAACGCGGGAAGCTTCGATTAGGGAGAGACAATTAAAGCAGGAAGAATCATGTTGGGTCGGAGAAAAATATGTCAGAAGATTGGATGTTGAGCCGAATGATCGGTCGACGTATCGGCAGAAGGCTTCGAACCATGGCTTTGGGCATCGGGCCAAGAAAAGTGGAAATTATACTAAGAAAATCGGAGTTGCAGAGGTCAACTAGCCGATTGGGCAATAGGTCACAAGAGAGGTCGATGCGTTGAAGATTCGGACGAAGCGCTAATAAACCAATGACATGTCGGACAACATTTGATTTACTTTGTAATAATTATCTAGATCGAAGTAGGTTTTAAGTTTGCAGGATTAACTACTATAGAGATCAAGGCATAAAGTAAAATGAAGTCCTGGAGTCAAGAATACGATTTCATTGGGAGTTTGAGAGTTCATCGGAAGTCCTAACGTTCATCGGAAGTTCTGCCGGAATTAATCGAGAAGTCTAGGAGCTTGCTAAAGAAGTTCATCGAAACTCGCCAAGAAGATCGTTGTAAAGTCTAAGAGCTTCCCGAGAGTCCATTGGAACATTACTGAGAGATCGTCGGAAGTTCACCGGAAGATCGTTGGAAGCTCGCTAGAAGAAACCAAGACTTATGGACTTATTTAGCTTAGTATATGACTTCAAATTCATAGTTAGCACATAATTAGGTTGGAATTGGGCCAACTTAATTAGAGGCCAATTGGGCCCAAGTTTGGGCTATGTTAGGCTAAGTGAAAGGCCCAAACAGTGACCCAACAGGTGGAACCGTTGGGGCATAGTCTTCGAGACTATGTCAGGCGGTGGTACCACCCAGACTCAGTCTCCAAACTGTTAGGTGGTGGTACCGCCTAGACATAGTCTCCCAAGTGGTAGTACCACCCAGTGTCAGGCTGCAAGCAATGGTACCACCTAGTGCCAGCGGTGGTACTGCCCGTACCCCGAAATCTCGGGGATTTAAATTTTGGCTCTAAGTTTCAAAGCCATTTGGAGTCTATAAATCCCCTAGCTATTCCTGTATAGAGTAGCAAGAAATGTGATAAAAAACTCTATGTTTCTAAAGTTGAAAACCCTTGTAAAGTGTAGAGTCCCTCCTCCTAAAGTTTAGAGACCATTATAAGGGAGAGTGTGAGGGAAACTTTGTAAAAATGGGTTGTAAAGGTTCTCTCCTGAACCTATCAAAAGGAGAATCAAGTTATAAGGGTAGTTGATCTTTGTCCATTGAAGGAAGATCGTTAGTGGATGTTGGTGACCTCGACGAAAGAGGAATCGGTGGAGTGGATGTAAGTCATGACGACCGAAGCACTATAAAATGGTTTGCATTTATGTTTTACTATTTATATTTATTGCAAACTTATTGATTTAAGATAATGAATAAATATCATTATCTTAATTATCATTTACTCTATCTTATTGATTTAAGATAGAGGATTGCATTTTATTTTTATAAATTTCTATTCATGTGATTTGCTTCTTATAAGGATGCCTTTGCTTTAAAAAAAAATGTCAACATTCAAGATAGAAAGGTAAATTTCGTAAAATAAATTATCAAGCATGATTCCATGATAACATCCTTTTAATATCTTGATATTTATTATCAAGTATGATTTCAAAAAGTATGTTCAAGAGAAATCATTAAGACCAAATGCATGATACACTCATTTATTTTCAAAATATTCATCATGTTTATTTTCATGAGATTCACAAGATTGGTAAAATAAATTCATTAATCTCAATAGGATAGAAAATTCATTTCCATTTCATACAATTGATTTCATGTGACGGTGTTCAAGTCTTTTTGTGAAAATATGTATCATCATTTAAAATCAAAACATAAGTTTCGTCATGAAGCTATCAAAACCAAACACATCAAAAATAAAACATCATGATATCACATCTATCATCAAAAGACTATCAAGAAATTCATACATAGATGTACATGCACTATGTCAT
>LVTN01001785.1:33804-53339 GCA_001649415.1 Musa itinerans
ACTGATAGGCGGTGGCACCGCCACTGACAGGCGGTGGCACTGCCAGCATCGGGAACCAACGAGAATTCAAATTTTGGAGCTCCAATTTGAATCCTCTTGAGGCCTATAAATACCCCTCAAATCTCAGCTAAGATTACAACTTTTGGGTGAAGCAATTGATTGAGAGAAATGTCTTAGAAAAGTGTTAGCAAGTCTTGTTTTCAATTTGCTAGTGTTCACCTCCTTCTTTCTTGCTGAAAATCTGTAAGAGAGTGAACCTCTTGTAAAAAGTTGTAAGAGGGGTATTTACCCTTCCCCTTCAAGAGTTTTGCTAGTGGAAGGTGGGAGCCTCATCGAAGAGGGGCCTTGCAAGTGGATGTAGGTCATTTGACCGAACCACTTTAAAATCGGCGTGATCTCTGGTTTGCATTTCATTATTGCTATTTACATTACTGCAAACTTTCTTACGTGCCTTATTTCCTCATTACCTTTGCTGCACAACTATACAAATACGCTTTCAAGTTAAACACTTCCGAGTTCAATTTTTATCGTACGAAAGATTTGTCAAAATCGACGTTTTAATCCGCTGCACTAATTCACCCCCCCCTCTTAGTGCCGCTCCGATCCTAACAATACCGCCTAGTGTCAATACTACAAGCGGTGGTATCGCCAGTACCCCGAAATCTTGGGGATTTGAATTTTGGATCTAATTTTTGAAGTCATTTGGGGTCTATAAATACCCCAATCTTTCCTGCTTAAGAGAGCACAAAAATAGAACCAAAACTCTATCATTTTAAGGTTACAAATCTTATTAGAAAGTTAAGTTCCCTCCTCAATATGCTTAGAGGTTGTTCTAAGGGAGAGTGTGAGAGAATACTTGTAATAAAGGGGTGTAAAGGTTCTCTCCTAAACTTGTGAAAAGAAGAAAGAGTTGTAAAGGTAGTTGATCTTCATCTATTGAAAGAAGATCGGTAGTGGAAGCCGATGGCCTCGAGTGAAGAGAAATCGAGAGTGGATGTAGGTCACAAAGACCGAACCACTATAAAATTGGTGTGCCTTCTTTCTCTGCTTGTTTACTTATTTTACAACTGCTTTACATGCTTATTACTACTCTTGTAAATATTTTAAGTTTAAACTATTAGGATCGGAGCGGCACTAAGAGGGGGGGGTGAATTAGTGCAGCGGATTAAAACGTCGATTTTGACAAATCTTTCGTACGATAAAAATTGAACTCGGAAGTGTTTAACTTGAAAGCGTATTTGTATAGTTGTGCAGCAAAGGTAATGAGGAAATAAGGCACGTAAGAAAGTTTGCAGTAATGTAAATAGCAATAATGAAATGCAAACCAGAGATCACGCCGATTTTAAAGTGGTTCGGTCAAATGACCTACATCCACTCCGTCGATTCCTCTTCCGTTGAGGCCATTGGCATCCACTAACGATATTCCTTTAATAGGCGAAGATCAACCTCCTTCTTACACCCCTCTTCTCCTTTTACCGGGTTTAGGAGACAATTTGTCATTCAATAGACAACCCTAATAAATCCGCAAGAAATATATTCAGAAATTCTTTAACAATGAATATATCTTGAAAGTTAAGTTCAATACCTTGATTGCCAGACACAAACGCCAAGTATCCTTGGCACCCTTGCTTTAGTACTTGCTCATCATGGAGAGCCAAAATAATAAATGGTCATCTCATACACCCATAAATTTAAAAGAGAGTTGTCTTTGTAGTGAGAAAAACATAATCTTCATGAAATAGTTGATGCTCACATAATAAGCTGAAAGTCAATCCACACCAAATATAGCATCGAAATCATAGAAGTCTAGGAGGATCAAGTAAACAGTTATCTCCTGATCCTTGATCTTAATAGAGCAATCCTTGATTATTTAATCTATCAGCATGGATTTCTTAACAAGTGTGGCTACAGACATGATGTTTTCTAGTGGAACAAGTTCTATATTCATCTTGCATGCAAAATGTAGTGCAATGGATGAATACGTAGAACTACTTTCAATAAGCACATTAGTTATCAATTTACAAAGGGGAAGGACACCTTGAATCATTGATCCAAAAGCTAGAGCATCTTGTTGAGTCAAAGCAAAGACTTGGGCATGGTTCCTATGAGATCTACTGCATTGATCACGAGATGGGTGAGGTCATTGTTACAACCATCTTGGGCAATCTTTCGACATGTGACTAAGCTGTTGATAGATAAAACACACTCGTTGTCCCACCAAACAATGAGTAGAAATGTCATCAGTTTACCCACAGTTATAGCATATGAAAATAACCTACTTAAGGAGCATTTGGATTCTGAGATGGTGGTTGCCGTTGATGCAATCTCAGCTTCTTCGAGAGTCTTTGGTTAGTGCTTGCTATGCATGCATGAACCACCTCCAACGAAGAAAAACGAAAGGTTTTCCCTCAGTCCTTTCGGCTCAAAAGCTGCTCAAAGTATCTTTTCGACATAAGGGCCTTATTGATGACCTCTACAAAGGTCGATAGCTCCGCGCGGCCAACTAACTCTTGGATGTCATTTGCCATACCACTCTTAAAGTGTCGAGCCTTCTAGTCCTCATTTACTATTAAGTGTCGAGCAAAGAAAGAGAGAGTTATGTGAAATTGTGCTCCTATTCTACCACTGTCCAACTATCTTATTGTATATTCAAAAATTCCAAATGTTTCTAGTGACAAAATGTAGTAAGATAAAATTACTTATAAAAAGCTTCCCTAAATACTTGCTAAGTCACCACATCATAGTCAATCTCCAGAATTTACTGTTGGGTAGCTTGCCACAGGTTAGCTTTGCCTTGAAGGATGAACGTGGTAAAGGTGATGTTTTGCTCCTTCGGTAGCCTATGGCGTCAAATTCATGGCCCATTGGATCCAACATTCGGCCCTTGATAGGTCATGACTCCCATCGAAGGGAAAGGGTCCAAGTTGCTTGAACTCCTCAAGCTTCATGTTGGCCCCATCATGGTGCCCTCCAGCAATACCAACATGTCATCTAGCAATGTCAGCTTGTCGTTCTACAACATCAACATGTCCACCGGTAACACAATCATGTCCACTTGCACTAGTCGGAAAGTGATAGGGCACATTTTGGATATTGGCTACGTCACGATCCACACCACGTCACACCCCTGCCAAGTCAGTATGAGGGTTGCCTTCCCCCCACGCCAAGCCGGAGCCCGTATAGGGAGGCGCCCGCTCAGCAAGTCCCGTCCCGGAAAGCTCGGGTCGACGCCGCATGGTGCCATTCCGCCCATGCCGGGCGACGGCCGTACGAAGGTACGATCTCATCACTCGAGGGATCGGTCACCACGTCAAACCCGCGTACGACCAATCCTCGAGCAATAGTATAAAAGCCCTTGACCGGCACTTGGCTAGGGGAGGAGAAAAAAAGAAAAAGGAAAAAGACCACTGACTTAATCTATGAGGAGCCCAAGTGGGGAATCTCCCGACCAGGGTATATGTGCAGGAACACGACCACCCCTGGAGATGTGACCATCCTGACCCCAGATTCAGCTCGACCTTGATGCTTCTTCCAACCGACCGAGAGACGCGCTCTCGAACGACGGTGTCGCCTTCTCGACCCCTAATCTAGCTCGACCTCGACGTTTTCGAGAGACGTGCCCCCGACCGTCGAAAACTCCGGACATCAACCCGTGGATCAAATCGTGTTAACTCCTCAACCACGACGTGTGAGTTCACCAACAACAGTAAGTATTGGAAGAATTTCATCATTATGTGTCATTGGAAGAATTACATCAGGACCAGGTGTAGTTGGGATAGTAGGCGTAGCGACATTCTGTGCAACATTAGGGTGTACAAGTATAGCAACATAGTGCAAAACTTCTACAGCAATAGCAGTAACAACATTATGCGGAACTCTTGCAGGCACAACAATATGGTGTGAAGATTTTGCAAAGGACTACAACATTACGTGGAACTCCCACAGTAGCAGCATTTAGAACAGGTGGAGGGATAGGATGCATCAGGCCATCAATAACTGAGGCTTGGTTGGGTAATTAGCCCATGGCACCATCGGCATACCACTATCATCTGGTGGAAATACCAGCTCGAGACCCTTGTCCAGCTCCAATTCCACCTCCTCACATGTGTCATAATCCTAAAAAGATTATTGTCATGGTTATTATTTAAATTTGAGACTCTCATGAGTACTTAATCATGCTCTAGTATCATAAAAGTTATCACACCGCAACCACGCAACCATAGTTTAATATTATTTAGTCATATGCCAAAAGTAAGAAACTTATTTTAACAATAATGATCCAATTTATTACATAAAGCGTTCAGCATTATTAAGTCAGAGTTTAAAAAATTAATAAGAAAAAAAATGTCTTAAGTTGATCGCTTTTTACTAAAAGGGAAGCTGCTATTGTTATTAGCTAATGAATCCTTCCCGCTTAATTCCATCACTTTGTTTCGCTTTATGTCTTCATCGTTATCGTAGTTAATCCTGCACACACAAGCCAAAACTCTACTCCGATCTAGATAATTATTACAACGCGAATTGACATTCTGTTGCCCGACACGTCATTGGTTGGCGCTTCATCCGATTTTTCAGCACATCATCCTCTCTTGCGGCTTGTTGCCCAATCGGCGGTTGACCTCCGCAACCCCGATATCCTTGGCGCAATTCCGCTCTCCTTGGCCCGATGCACGACGTCCGAAGCCTTCTGCCGTCCAATACCCTGACGTGATCTCCTCCGGCGCAACGTCAATTCCTCCTGCGTCAACTGTCTAATCCTGATCGAGTAGACCTGCATCACTCAAAATGCAGTTAAACATCTAAACACAATCAATTAGTTTCATCATCAAAATCCAAGATTCAACATAAACGTCTTTTTGATATAGCTTTAGTGAACAAAGATTTCCAAACCGACATAATTTTACAAAAGCACTACTTCACCCACCCCCCGAACCCCCCCTCTCCTCTTAGTGTTGATTTCGGTCGTAACATGGGGAACCAATTTTGTTTTTCTGTTCTTTCGCTATGCATGTGATGCCTCTCAAGGTTTCCCAACACTTGTGACTAAGGTAAGCTGACCACCTGACCACCATAAGGATGTTGCAAATATGTAATCGTGCATGCAACCGCTATTGGCTATCGAACCCCACGACGCTTCCATTACGTACAATAGCATTTGTATGCAGACATTGCCCGCGACTAAGCTGGCGACCATTGTAGGCGGTCACCCTCAACGATACCATCGCTGACAACAAATTGTCACTGGTAATTTATTAATCAAACACAAGGAACTTCGCATCGTCTATAAGTAAGCGACAGGATGGATTAGATAGAAAAATAGATCGACAACATAAATGGATCATTTAAGCATCACAAATAAAAACTTAATAATACCTTTTCGCAAGCAAAGGGTGCTAATAAATAGACAAGTATTTAATTTCAAAACATGTCTTTGATACTAATTATAAGCATAAAAATTATAATTATGCTACTGTTATGTCGAAAACTTTAATACTATAAACTAAAATCAAATAATGATAATTAAATTTATGATGTATACCTTTCAATATCATTTAAAAAATATTTTATTTGATTTGTAGGTGCACCATCGTCGGATTCGAAAGCTATAATGGCACTTATTTGCAAGGAGAACTATATTTGTCTTTTTCTCTCTTCATATCCTTTATAAGACTGTTATGAGCGATGGATTACGGACTAAGAGAGATTAAGAATAGATCTGTAATCGCAATAACATTACTAATGTCACATGAGACTAAGGGGAGATGAGAAAAAATCTATAATCTCTTAATAATACTACGCATGTCACATACATCTTATCTTATATAGAGTCTATAAGATCTTTTATCTATTTATAAGCGAGAGCAAGATTAAAATAGCCTCTCCCATTAAGTTTATTTCTTAAGGAATCATATCATAATTAGACTTTCTTTCTATTAGCCGATAATCATAATCAGAATTCAATTAGAACTATAATATATATTAGCCAATTAGATAAGACAACATAATCTAATCAATTCTTCTACTTCTTATTTAGCTTCTTTTTCTTTTTCTTCTTCTTATGTTGCTTTTTCTTTCTCTTCTATTGGTTCCTCTTTCGCTACTTATTCTTCTTCCTTGTTCGTTAAGCGACATCAATGCATTGGATGGAGTGATGAGGAGTAACATCAATGTAATTAGGTTGCCAATGAATGAAATAAAAGGTTATAAGAATTAGAGTATGATTGATGATTGAGGGACTGTAAATTACTAAATTTATATTTTTATTATTTTCTAAGGGTTATCAATAGTAATTGATTGCTAATAACAAAATGGAGTTATCAATAGCTTTTATCAAATTAATAGGTTTTTTTTCCATTAGATTATATTAAGACATATTTATGTTATCCCATCAAATCAATGCAGTTAAACACTTCTATTCCTTAGAAATATAATTGATAGCAGATAAGATTTCTCAAAATGTATGAGGAAATCTCTCAACTCTGTTGAGGGAAATCCTCCCTCCTAACCTGTATAAATAGGGAGAGAATATATCAATGCAATACAGACTTCTTCAACAATTTATGTCTTCTATATTCTCTTAACATGGTATCAGAGCATTTCTTCCTAGACAGCTCTCCTTTGCAGATGTAGGCAACTCTGTCGAAGCCTTCTGTTGCTCATCTAGGTGTCAGTGTGGAAGCCGGAAGGACTGGTGTTGACTTCCTTCCTCCATTGCAATTCCTCCCCATCTCCCTCCCCTTCCGGCTCTTCTTTCCCTTCATCGGTCACCTTCGCCACTGCCACCGGCTGCGATGTCTATTTCTCTCACAAGAAAAGCAAGAACTGAAGCTCCCTCGGCTAGCAGCAGCTAATGCCAACCTCTCTGTCTTGACGCAACTCCGCGGTAGCTTCCTGGCCAGCAATTACTGCTGGCGCACAACCCGAACCGTTACCGTCATCAACAACAGCAGAGATCTGCTAATGTGTAGGGCAGCATCGCTACGCCGCTATGTATATATGCACTACAGTACTGTAGTAAGAGCTTTAAAAGCAAGCAAACCCAAGCCAACATCGACCATGTCCTCCCCGACCTCGCTGCTAGGACATCCGTTGGTGGCTTTGCAACTGCTTCTTCTGGCAAAGGAGCCAGTGGAATCTACACTTCGCCGCCACCTTTCTTGCTGGGAGAATTCTTTGCCATCGAGAAGATCTCCTCCTTCCGCCCAAGTATACTAGGAAGAACATCTTTAGAAAGACTGCTCCCTGCGGATAGAAGACCAGTGATTCCGGACCTCCTCTTTCCTGCCCATCCCCCGTCGCCTCCTCCTCCAGCTGGAAAGGGTAGCGCTGCGGCTTACCTCCCCTCCAGTGCCTGTTGGCTTCCTCTCCCACCTCTCTAACTATGTTAGCCACTCTCCCTCTGAGCACCGCCCCTGATCCGGACTCGCTGACCACTCGACATTCTCTTGCTCGGACACCCTCGCTCGGCGGGGCTCGGGCAGCAGCCATTCTCCTGGAGCTTAGAAGAAGCTCGTTGATCTCCTCTATCCACTCATGCACGCTGACGGTGTGAATCCTTCCAGTAGAGCTTTGCAGTAGTTGTAGCAGTAGAGATCTGGTTCCTCTCTTCTCCCAATTTTAAATCCTAAGAAGCCTCTCTCTCTCTCGCCTCTCTCTCTCCCAAACTTCTTCTCCTTTTGTACAATCCCTATTCTTCAAAAAAAAACAAAAATAATAAAAAAAATAGAAAAAAAAGGTGTTTGGGATGTCTTCATTATCTTCTTCTGATATTCTAGTTTCTATTTCTGTAGGGATTTATAGTACTCCTATAGATCTTATCTCTATCAATGTTGCCACGCTAATCTCTTTCAAGTTTTCAAAAGGTGGCAACTATGCATCCTAGCAGGCTTAGTTTTATGATCTCTTATTTAGATACGACTTGCTAGGCTACGTTGTCGGCTCTCTCAGTTGTCAGCCTACTATTATCAACATCCCTGGAGAACCTAGTCTAATACCAAATCCAGCTCATAACCTATGGCTGCGTCAAGATCGTCTCATCTCCAAGCTATTCAAGCCTCAATTGCTGGATCCATCACTCCATTGATATCGTCTTATGTGACTACTGCAGAAGCATGGTCTAAACTACAAATAACCTTAGCGAACCATTCGTATACTCGCAAGCTCAGTCTTTTGTCCAAACTTATGGTGACAAAACAATAGGGAAGTACTATCATTGATTATTTATAAAATATCAAAGTTATCATCGATAACTTGGCTTTGATAGGTCATTCCCTATGTGATGAAGAGGTCCTCATCTATACCCTTAATGGCCTCGGAGGCGACTACAAGGAATTAGCAGCTGCACTTCGGGCACGCGACTCACTAGTATCGTTTGTAGAACTCTATGACAAGTTGACTGACTATGAGACTTATTTAAAGCATGAGGACAAACTACCCGGACCGACTATCACAGCTCAAGTCAGTCACAAGTCTAAGAGGAAGAGCACTCGGTATACTACAAACATCACCAAAGGTTTGGCCAATACACATCTTGATCATATGGGTCCCATGCAAACCCCCCCTTATCCTCCTAATCGTAACTTTTCGTAAAGTGGCAACTCCAATACTCATCCGCCTTGGCATCCTACCCCTCCAAGTCAACAAAGACGGGTTGTCTATCAGCTGTGTGATAAAATCGAACATTCTACTAAGGTTTGTCAGTCTCAACCCTGCTTCCCTGCTCTATCACACTGGCCTCAAGCAAATCTCCTAACTACTCCAACAACTAGCCAACCTAACTGGATTGTAGACTCTGGCACCTCCCATCACATCACCTCTGATCTTTAGAATTTGTCTCTCCATGACATCTATGGCGACGATGAAGATATCATCATCGATGACGGTAAAGGACTTCCTATAACTCATACTGGTTCCACAATGCTTAATTCTGATACTACAACTTTTACACTCGATGATGTTTTATGTGCCCCTCATATTAAATGGAACCTTATTTCTATTTCTCAATTTTGCAAACATAATAATACGTCAATTAAATTATTTTCTGATTCCTTTCTTTTCAAGGACTTGAGCACGGAAGCATCCTTGGTCCAGGGCCCGAATAGAGGCAACATTTATGAATGGCCATTAACTTCTCAAATAACCCAGCCCACTGTTCACTCTTATGTTGCGGCTCCCATTGATATGTAGCATCGTTGTCTTGGTCATCCCTCATCCCTTATTTAACAGAAATTACTTTCTCATCACTCTCTTCCTATTTTTAAATCACATAGTTCTATAACGCATTGTGATGCATGTCTTAGCAATAAAAGTCATCGATAGCCCTTTGGCTCATCTTCTATTTTCTCCTCTAACTCGTTTGAAATAATTTATACTGATGTTTGGGGCCCTACTCTAATCCTATCTTTTGATAAATTTAGATTTTATGTCATTTTTGTAGATCACTTTACTAAGTACACATGGTTATATCCTCTTCGTCATAAATATGAAGTTTCCACCATCTTTACCACCTTTCAAAAGTTGGTCGAGAACTACTTTCAGTCTACAATCAAAACGGTTTACTTTGATGGTGGTAGTAAATATCAAGCCCTGGCATCCTATCTACATCTCAACTAGTTGGCTCAGACTCCTCAACTAGTTGGCTCCGCTAAACACAAACATCGTCATATAGTTGAAATTGGGCTCACACTTCTACATCAGGCCTCCATTCCTTCAAACTGTTGGATAGTAGCCTTTCAAACTGCCATCTACCTTATTAATAGAATGCCTACACTAGTCCTTCAGTACCAGTCCCCTTTTGACACACTATTTCACAAACCTTCAAACTTTCGTAAACTCAAAGTATTCGGTTGTCTATGTTATCTATTGTTACATCCCTATGCCTCTCATAAGTTAACATCATGATCTAATCCTTGCGTCTTTATAGGTTACTCTCTTGAACATAATGCTTTCCGCTACTATAATCTCCATAATCCCAAAGTCTTTATATCATGTCACATTTTTATTGAGTCTATCTTTCCTTTCCAAAACCGAACCTATCCTACCATGCGAACCACTTCCCTAACCATTCCTCACTGGAGTATACCTCAGATCTAACCGGACGAGCCTCCCATGACATCGTTCGGTTCCTCCCCTCAAGATCCACACTATACTACTCCAATTCAGCAATTGCCCATTCCCTCCATTCCTACTATGCTCATTTCTTTTCAAATTGATGGGGTAATTAGTTCAGAAACCCAACCGTTATCTTTACCTCCTTCTCGACCAAGTGACACTGACGTACCTCCACCTGATCCGGTCTGTGTCAATGACTCTCAACCACTTATTCCAATAACACACCCTCCCAATCCTATAGTCTCCAACCATCCTATGACCACACACTCTAAGAGTGGTATTTTTCAAACCACGTATAATCCTTGACCTACATGCTATCATAGATTCCTCATCCACCACCATAACCCACCACCTTCACTCAAGCCCAAAAATCTCTGCATTGGCGTACTGCATGTTAGGGAAGGGTCGGGTCTGTCACTAAGAGGGGGGGGTGAATTAGTGCAGTAGTAAAATCATGTCTTCAAAATTTTTTGTTTCGATTAAAATCGATTCTGACGAAAATTGTTTCATAAAGTTCTTAACTTGAAACCCATTCGTAAATGTATTGAAGGCAGTAAGCAATTAAAGAGGTTTGCAGTAAAGATAAATTGCACAAATAGAAATGCAAACCAAATTTTAGAGTGGTTCGGTTGTCGTGACCTACATCCACTTAGTTGATTCCTCTTCCGTCGAGGCCACCACTATACACTGTTGATCTTCCTTTAATAGGCGAATATTAACCTCCTTCTTACACCCCTCTTCTCCTTTTCACATATTTAGAAGTCAACCTTTACAAGCACATGCTCCTCCTAACTAGAATTATAAACTTAGACTATAGGAGGGGATTTCTCTAGTAATTGCAACAGCGTTTTCTCACTTTTAATACTCTATTCTTGTGTTAGTTAACAAGGGATGAGAGGTGCTAGTCATAGGTGCCCAGCAAGCCAATCACGTGAGTGATAGTATGTGACTTGACACAGAATATTTTTGCTTATTATATTTTGGCATTTATCACTTTATATTGACTATTGCATACATGCATATATATATTGTGATGTCCTTGGATCTATGCAATGGGAATCGGATCGTGATAAGATCACGATAATGAGACTGATTCACCTTTAAACACAGATCCTAAATAATCCCGGTCATAAGTTACTCGAGAGGGATATCGAGATAATCGGACAGATTGGTATGTTGTATACCCGTCCATATGATGGATGCAACTAGTCTCACAACTGCTCGGGTGAGGACACTAGGGATATAGTACAGGCGCTCATTGGAGAATGAGTTCACTGATTGATCCGCTTACGGAATACTGGATGGTTGATGATGCCTTATTGTCAAACAGTGATTTCGTAGTCCTAGTGGTGTATCTGGTCCTTAGACTTGAGACACCAAGGATGTCCTATATGAGTGCTCCACTCTTTGATACCAGACTTACAGGTTTGGATATCCCAGATGTAGTACAGCTAGTCATTGGGAGTGGTAGTCGACTTTACGAGGGCTATTGAGTGTCGATAGAGGATCATCCACTCTCAGGGTCATAAGAGGAATATCCCATGTATTCTAACTCAAACAAATACCTAGCCAGGGTCATTCAGATTGAGAGAGAAAGAGTTCTCCAAGAGAATCCAATTAGAGCGAGACTCGAGTAGAAACCGTATGGGTCTGACAGCAACATGCCCGATATACGGTCTCTAGGATATTTGATGGATGAGGGACTATAGGTACACGGTAACTGAGGACAAATAGGTCCAATGGATTGGATTCTCCTGTATCGTTTGGGGACTACGGCGTAGTGGCCTAATATGTCCATAGTCGATAAGTCAAGTGAATTATTATAGAGACAATAATTCACTAAGTCAGAAGGAGTTTTGATAGGTGTGACTCACGACCAGCTCGATATTGGGCCTAGAGGGTCACACACATATGGTAGGCATTGTGATGAGTAGAGGTTCGGATATGAGATATCCGCTGGAGCCCCTATCTTATTGGATATCCAATAAGCCCCTGAATTATTGGATCTCATGGAGGAGATCCAATAAGAGCCCATGAGAGATTATTGGGTAGAGATCCACTAATCTAAAAGGCTTGGGTAATTGGATGCAAATCCAATACCCACTAGGGGAGGATCCATTAGGGTTTTATAGGGGATCTCTATAAATAGGAAGGATTTAGTAGTTCATAGGCTTGCCTCTCATATTCTCCTCCCCCTCTCCACCTCAGAGCAGGCTTGGAGATTTTAGGAGTGTTGTCGCAGCCCTGCTATGTGGCTCACCGCTAGAGAGGAGGACGCTTGACCTCCTTCACCCTCTCCTAGAGATCTGCAAGGAAACATGGATATACAATCTCCCTAGGTAATACAATCTACTTTATACGCAGTTTTAAGTTTTACGGATTTTTGCGCACCAATCTTCGCATGACGACGAACATTTCTTTAGGAATAAGAGATTTTATTTTCTGTTCTTCTACTGCACATGTGATGTCGCCCCTAAGATTTCCCAACAAGAGGGGTATTTATAGGCCTCAAGTTGATTTAAACTTGGAGTCTAAAAATATCCAATCCCGGGTTTCTTGGGTACGGGCGATACCACCGCCTGTGTTGGGTGGTACCACCGCTAGTGTCAATCTGACACTGACACTACACTGGGTGGTACTATCGCCTAACACGGGTGGTACCACCGCTTGACACCCTACCAGGGGTGGTACCACCGCTCAGATTGGCGGTACCACCACTTGACACAGTCTCAGAGACTATGCCACGACGGTGCCACTTCTTGGGACACTATTTGGGCCTCTCATTGGGCCCCACATAGTCCATGGGCCCAACTGGCCCCTAATTAGGTTGGCCCAAATCCAAACCCAATTATGTGCTAACTATGAAATCTAAGGCATACTTATGCTAAACAAGTCCGTAAGTCTACGTTTCTTCTGACGAGCTTCCGACGATCTTCCGACGAACTCCCGATGATCTCTCGGCAATGTTCTAGCGGACTCCCAGGAAGCTCCTGGACTTCATGACGATCTTCTTGCTGAGTTCCGATGAGCTTCTTTGGCAAGCTCCGGGACTTCTCGACAGAACTTCCGACGAATATCCGGACTTCCGACGAACTTCGAACTCCTAACGAAATCGCGTTCTTGACTCCAAGACTTTATTTTGCTTTATGCCTTGCTATCGTAGTTAATTCTGCACATGTAAAAACACACTTCAATCTAGACAATTAATACTAAGCATGAATCATGTTGTCCGGCATGTCATTGGTCCCTCGACGCTTCGTTCGATTCTTCGGTGCATCGTCCTCTCTTGCGGCCTATTGCCCAATCGGCTAGTTGACTCTGCAACTCCGATATCTTTAGCGCAATATCCACTCTTCTTGGTCCTATACTCGAATCCCTGGCCTGAAGCCTTTTGTCAATACGTCGACCAATCCTCCGGCTCGACGTTCAATCTTCTGACATGTTTTCCTCCGGCCCAACATGATTCTTCCTGCTTTAATTGTCTCATACTAATTGAAGCATCCTGCGTCATTCAAAACACAGATTAAATCATAAACATTCCCAATTGGTTTAATCATCAAAATTCGAGATTCAACAATCTCTCCCTTTTTTATGATAACAACCAATTGAGACGGAGTTAACCTTAATTCTTGGAGTTTAAACAAATTCCCCCTATCAATATGCCATATTGATAGAACTCTTGGATTCAAAAATCCAAGCAACATGTTATCATAAAACTTATGTATGACATCATCATACTTCTCTCCCTTTATCATCAATAAAAAGGAGAAGTTCAATTCTCATGTGTTTAGAAATACAAGTTCAAATCATTGTATAATAAACATAATTTTCAGTTTTATCATCATACAATTTGTAAGCTAGCAAAAATTTCGAAAGCAAATGCAAGATGGATTTCTTGTTGAAGTGTGCAAGCTAGCGATTCTTGCTTCCTTTTGCAATGTGCAAGTTGCAAGTTTTGCTTCTTGAGATAGGCAAGATAGCACTTTTGCTTGAGATTGCAAGATAGCATTTCTTGCTTTTGAGATGAGCAAACTAATAAGTTTTGTCTCTTTTTGCGATATGTACATTTGCAATTTTTGCTTCTTTTTAGATGTGCAAGCAAGCAAGCAAGTTTTTCTCCTTCCAATTTGTGAGCTAGCAAATTTTACACATATATGAAAGTTGGCAAAAAATTTTACAACTTTTGAGATGAGCAAGCTTTTTGCTTCTTGCTAAAGTACGTAAGCTAGCTATCTCCCCCTTTGTTATTGTCAAAAAGAAGGGAAGAATATAATTTTATAATTTTTTTCCCTTTACAACAATTTCCAAATCATGACAAAGAAAAAGTATCAATCTTATTTGTGCATCATTATATTTTCAAATTAAAACATGCACCATTTTAAAACTTTACATATCATCCTTGCTCTATGCATGATAATAAATCAATCATCATATCATACATGATACTCATAAGCTAGTAAATTTTATATCATTTCAGAACACCAAAACGGTATCATGAGTATTTCATGCATTCATATCATCACATGAAGAATATCATGAGTACAAAGAATTGTACATAAAAATCATATCATGAGAGATAAAATATCAAAGATTATGAAGACAAATTGTGAGTATCAAGAGACATTATGATTCTTTTTGGATAACTCAAATAGCGAAAAGAAATAACCATAATTAACAATCTTGATTTATAAAAAGAAATTTTAAATTATAATTCCGAGAAATCAAGAGAAACCATGATTCATTTTAACAAATCTCCTCTTAAATAAATAATGAAAAGAATTCTTAGAAGATCATGATATAGATAAAATTCATTCAATCTTGTAGGAGAACAATATATTAATTCATGCATATAAAATCTCTCAATTATTATGAATCATTAAAATTGTAATTTCAAAAAATCATGATTCATTTAGGAAATTTTCTTTTTTAGTAAACGACAAGAAGAAACATGGGAGTTCAAAAAAAATAAGATCTTAATTCATAAAATGATTTCAAGTTATAAATCACAAGAAATCAAGATCATGATTTCGTTAAAATCTATTAAATTTAAATCATTTTCATAATCCATAAGATTCACAAAAGCATAATATAGATGGATTCATTAATGAAAAATCAAAATCAATTTCATGGTTCAAAAAATTCATAACATGGGAATTAAAAATTTTTCAAGAAATGTATTCCCCTTTTATTTCATACAAGCATGCCTTTGCTAAATAAAAACATTCATCATCGTTTTAAAACAAAAAATAAATAAATTTCATCAAGACAAGGATCCACAAGCCATAAATCACAAAAATCATCATGCATAATTTCGAAATATAAATTTACTAAGCATGATCATTATGCATCACTACTTTGGGCATGACATCAAAACATGGTTTCAAATTTTCAAGGTATAACATGCACAATTTCATATTAAGCATGATATCAAACCTTTTAACATTTTCATTAAGACATCAAGCATGGTTTTATAAAGTATTTTCAATCAAATACAAAGATCATCAAGATACTCATTATCACATTATCACATCATTAAAAACATCTAGCATGATTTAAATCTAACATTTTATTCCTTTATTATAACACATGCAATTTTCATGATTATTTTCAAAATTACTAGCATGATAAGCATGATTCCTAATTTTTACATTTTTATTACATTATTAAACATGCAATTTTTAAGAAAAAATTTTCTAAACTAAATTAACAATAACTCATGAAAAGCATTATGTAATTTTAAAGTAAACTAAGGGCATTTTGATTACCTCATCGTCAAAAGCTGTTAAGACGTAGTTTGCCACCTCGCTTTTGTTGATTTCTCCTCGTCTTTGGAGGAGCTCCATTCATCTTTTGGCAACTTCTTCTTACATTCATAGCAAGTAGTTCCACTCTTTTTAAGTTTGTTTTTATTTTTCAATCATTGTTTTATGAACTTTTTAAATTTCATGAGGAGTTCAAGTTCACCATCACTTGAACTTATGCTCGAGTAGTCTTCGATTGTTCTAAGTCTGAAATCCTTCCTGTTCTTTAGAAGGTTATTCTTGAGTTCTTCACATGCATTGCATGTCATTTCATAGGTCATCAAAGACCCTATAAGTTCTTCGAGAGGGAAATAGTTTAAGTTTTTTTATTCAAATCTCATGTGCAGTTTCGCATAAAGAAACACGATTAAACTCATTTTTGCTCAAAACACAAAATAGAGAGTTCATAGCTTTCGCATTTAAAGAAAAGTTTTCTTCTCCAAATTATTCCATTCATTCATTGGAGTAGAAGACTTTTGGAAACCAAATTCAACTAAATTCCATAAATCGAGATTCAATGAAAGCAAGAAAACTCTTATTCGAGTTTTCCAATATGTATAGTCCATCCCATTGAAAAAGGGAGGACGAATGAGAGAGTGACCCTCTTGAAAGCCGAAAAGAGCCATTTCTCATTGGGTGTTAAACCAAATAAGAAAACGAGGCTATGATCCCAATTGTTAGGAAAGGGTTGGGTCCGGCACTAAGAGGGGGGGTGAACTAGTACAACGGTAAAATCACGTTTTCAAAACTTTTTGTTTCGATTAAAACTGATTCCGACGAAAACCGTTTCGTAAAGTTCTTAACTTGAAACCCGTTCATAAATGTATTGAAGGCAATAAGCAATTAAAGAGGTTTGCAGTAAAGATAAATTGCATAAATAGAAATGCAAACTAGATTTTAGAGTAGTTTGGTCGTTGTGACCTATATTCACTTCGCCAATTCCTCTTCCGTCGAGGCCACCGGCATTCACTATCGATCTTCCTTTAATAGGTGAAGATCAACCTCCTTCCTACACCCCTCTTCTCCTTTTCACAGGTTTAGGAGTCAACCTTTATAAGCACACACTCCTCCTAAACAGAATTCTAAACTTAGACTATAGGAGGGGATTTCTCTAGTGATTGCAATAGCATTTTCTCACTTTTAAATACTCTATGCTTGTGTTAGTTAACGAGGGATGAGAGGGGTATTTATAGGCCTCAAGTTGATTCAAACTTGGAGCCTAAAATATCTCATCTCGGGTTTCCTGGGTATGAGCGGTACCACTACTTGTGTTGGTAGTACCACCGCTAGTGTCAATCTGACACTAACACTGCATTGGGCGGTACCATCGCTTGACAAGGGTGGTACCACCACCTGACACCCTGCTAGGGGTGGTACTACTACCCAAACTAGCGGTACCACTACTTGACATAGTCTCGGAGATTATGCCATGACGGTACCACTTCTTGGGACATTATTTGGGCCTCTCATTGGGCCCAACATAGTCCTTACATGGGCCCAATTGGCCCCTAATTGGGTTGGCCTAAATCCAAACCTAATTACATGCTAACTATAAAATCTAATGCATACTTAAGCTAAACAAGTCTGTAAGTCTACGTTTCTTTTGGCGAGCTTCCGACGATCTTCCGACAATCTCCCGACAATCTCTCGACAATGTTCCAGTAGACTCCCGGCAAGCTCCTAGACTTCATGATGATCTTCGTGGCAAGTTCCGATGAGCTTCTTTGGCAAGCTTTGGGACTTCTCGGTAGAACTTCTGACGAACGTTCGGACTTCCGACGAACTCTTGAACTCCCAATGAAATCACGTTCTTGACTCCAGGACTTCATTTTGCTTTATGCCTTGCTATCGTAGTTAATTCTACACATGTAAAAACACACTTCGATCTAGACAATTAATACTAAGCATAAATCATGTTGTCCGACATGTCATTGGTCCCTCGACGCTTCGTTTGATTCTTCGGCTCATCATCCTCTCTTGTAGCCTATTTCCCAATCAGCCAGTTGACTCCGCAACTCCAATATCCTTGGTGTAATATCTACTCTTCTTGGCCCGGTACCCGAATCCATGGCCTGAAGCCTTCTGTCAATACGTCGACCGATCCTCCAACTCGATGTCTAATCTTCTGACATGTTTCCTCCTACCCAATATGATTCTTCCTGCTTTAATTGTCTCATCCTGATCGAAGCATCCTACGTCACTAAAAACACAAATTAAATCATAAACATTCTCAATTGGTTTCATCATCAAAATTTAAGATTCAACACTGCCATGTGTGAGGAATATAATGCCCTCCTCCATAACTCAATATGGGATCTGGTACCCTTTCATCATATACAAAATATCATCGGGTGTAAGTGGGTCTTCCAAATTAAGCGGAACCTAGATGACTCTGTTGCCCGATATAAGGCACATCTCATCGCCAAAGGGTTTCATCAAAGACCTGGAGTTGATTTCACTGAGACGTTTAGTCTCATTGTTAAGCCCACTACAATCCAACTTATCTTGAGTCTGGCCACCACTAAGGGCTAGCAATTACGATAATTGGATGTTAATAATGTCTTTTTACAAGGGACTTTAACTGAAGATGTTTTTATGCAACAGCCTCTTGGTTTCACTCATTCTCAATATCCAAGGCATGTTTGCAAACTTCGAAAAGCTATTTATGGACTTTGTCAGGCTCTAAGTTCACTGAACTTGGTTCTTTTCTTACTTCAGTTGGCTTTCTCAACTCCAAATCTGATACCTCGTTATTTCTACGACAACATCATGGAGACACAATATATATTCTAGTATATATGGATGACATCATTGTCATAGGCAACAATCCCGTAAAAATCCAAGCATTCATCAAACAGTTGGCAGATCAATTCTCACTTAAAGATTTAAGACCCTTGAACTACTTTCTGGGTGCAGAAGCCACATTTACATCTTCCGGTCTCTTTCTATCACAAAGAAAGTATATTCAAGATTTATTATAAAAAATAAACATGCATGACGCAAATGCGGTTGCAACCCCTCTCTCTGCTAGTGGTTCTCTCAAATTATCTGATGGTAGTCCTACTATGAAACCCACTAAATACCGACAAGTCGTTGGCTTCTTACAATACTTAGCTCTTGTTGGAAAATCTTGGGGGTGACATCACATGCGCAGTAGAAGAACAAGAAAACAAAATCCCCTATTCCTAAAGAGATGTTCGTTGTTGTGCGAAGATTGGTGCGCAAAATCCATGAAACTTAAAACTGCGTATAGAGTAGATTGTGTTACCTAGGGAGATCGTATATCCCTGTTTCCTTACAGATCTTTATGAGAGGGTGAAAGAGGTCAAGCGTCCTCCTCTCTAGCGGTGATCCACACAGTAGGGCTGCGACGACGCTCCTCAAAACTCCAGGCCTGCTCTGAGGTGGAGAGCGGGAGGAGAATAGGAGAGGCAAGCAAAGGCTCTAGCCTATGAGGCTCTGAATCCCTCCTATTTATAGAGGTCCCCTATCAAACCCTAATGGATCCTCCCCTAATGGGTATTGGATCTGCATCCAATTACCTAAGTCTTTTAGATTAGTGGATCTCTATCCAATAATCTCTTATGGGCTCTTATTGGATCTCGTCCATGGGATCCAATAATT
>LVTN01001786.1:21439-31890 GCA_001649415.1 Musa itinerans
AAACTATTTTTGTTGCATCGATCCAAGATCGGTATCCTTGACAGGAGCTCGATCTTGCGGGGGCATGATAACAGAGAGATTTCCTCTGATAAAAGAGAGATATCCTCAACTGCATAGCAGATGAGATTTCCTCAACTGCATGAGAAAATCTCTCTGCTTAGTTAAAGAAATATCTTCTTTCACCATGTATAAATAGACTTCATATGATACTACTTGAAGTGTACTTTTGCTTTATCTTTATAAATTCATTCTTCATTCTCTCATTGTATCACACACCACTTGTGTTAATAAAAATCTAAATAGATATAAACGATTTGAAATGAAAGCATAAGAACAACTACACCAAGCGTCCAAATCTCACATTGATTAACCAATTAAGTATCTTAATCTAAATTCAAATTCAAATCCTGACTTGAATTCTTACTATTCAAATTATCCCAAACCCGATATCCCAAAAAAATGATATATTAAATATATTATCATATAACGTTTGAACGATGAATGTTATATTATCATATAACACTCATCGCCTATTAGGGGCATAGGTGATGAATGCGCGAGGTTGTTAGCAGTACACGTGGCAAATGCTTATTGGCGGCTAAAGTGCGAAGTTGTTCATAGAGCTGATTGATGTTGACGAGTAGATCGAACACACCAGCGATTGTGGGATACGCTTGCAGCTCGCACGCGTATCGGACGGCAGGGCAACCATGTTTGCATGACTTCGGCAAGTGCTACGGACCTGTCGTCGCTGGCGATGCAAACCAACTCGACTCGACGGTGGCCGGCGCTGCTGTCCCGCCTCCTCCGGTCGTCGCGCCTCCAACCCCCGCAGCTCCGCCAAGCCCACGCCCTAGTGATCAAGGTTGGCCTCGATCTCCTCCCCTTTCCCGTCGGCAAGCTCATCGCCGCGGCCGCCGCCGTCGCCGACGCCCCGTACGCCCGCTCCATCTTCGACCGCGTCCCCGCCCCCTGCCTCTTCCACTATACCGCCCTCCTCCGGAGCCTCTCCCTCGCCCGCACCCCCGCCGTGGCGGATGCCTTCTCCGTCTTCAGCTCGCTGCGCTCCTCGAGCGGCGTCGCCTTGGATCAGTTCGCCTTCGTCCCCACCCTCAAGGTCTGTGCTCGTGGCCTCGCCCTCCGAGCCGGGCAACAGCTCCATTGCCTCGTGCTTAAGCTCGGGTTCCAGCTTTACGTCAACGTCCGGAACACTCTGATCCATCTGTACTGCCGATGCGGGAGGGCGGCCGACGACGGCCGACGGATGTTCGATGAAATGCCCCAGGAGACCGACGCCGTCTCTTGGAGCGCGCTGATGAGTGGGTACCTTCAGATATCCGAGCCCCAAAAGGTGGTGGACTTGTTCTGCGAGATGCGTGCTCGCTTCTCCCAGATTAATGCCGCTGTGATGGTTATCACATTGTCGGCCTCGGTAGATTTGTCTCACCATGGAAGTGAAGTACTGCACTGCTACTGCATTAAATCCGGCTACTATTCTGACTTGAACGTGGCAACTGCAGTCGCAGCTATGTATGCGAAAACGAAATGCATGGATTCAGCAGCGATGGTATTTGATGCCACGAAGGGAAAAGACCTGGTCTTGTACAATTGCATGGTGGATGGGTACGTGAAATCTGGAGCCATCAAAGAAGCTTTCGCTTTACTCGCGAAGATGAAGGATGAGGGAGTCGAGCCGAATTCAGCAACATTCGTGGGGTTGCTCTCAGCCTGTGCTTCCTCGGGTGCGGTTGTCGTCGGCCGGCACATCCAGGAACACATAAAGGAGGAGGGTTTAGAGTTGGATGCTGTTCTGGGGACGGCTTTGGTCGATATGTATTCCAAGAGTGGGTGCCTCGATGAGGCCATCAAGGTGTTCGATGGAATGATCGACAGAGACGTCCAGGCGTGGACAGCCATGATCACGGGCCTTGGAGTCCACGGCAGGGCAGAGGCTGCTCTCCGACTCTTTCATCGGATGGAAGATGAGGGAACGAGGCCAAACGAAGTTACCTTCTTGTCAGTCCTCAGTGCTTGTAGCCATGGCGGACTGGTAGCTGCAGCGAAGGAATGCTTCGAGAGAATGGTTTACAGATACGGGCTCTCGCCGAAGATGGAACACTATGGATGTCTGATCGATCTTTTCGGTAGGGCGGGGATACTGGAGGAAGCACATGAGCTCATAAGGAGCATGCCCTTTGAAGGGGATGCTGTGGCATGGCGCGCTTTGCTTGCGGCCTGCAGGGTCCATGGGAATGTGGAGCTTGGAGAAGTAGCGCAGAGAACTCTGGTGTCCTTGGGCGATGAACACCCGAGCGACGTCATCCTTCTGTCGAGTACCTACGCCGCTGCAGATAGATGGGCAGAAATCGAACAACTAGGATCCGTAGGAGTGGATAATGCAATGGAGAAGAAGGAAGCTGGCCGCAGCTTGATTGAAATGGATGTGCCAGACCTTCCCACAACAATTATGGGCGATTGAGTTGCTATGGGTTGTTTTAACGGGACACAGGTAGAGGAGATGATGTGGACAAGAAGCAGAAGAATTGTATGTGTATGTATTTATTAGATTCTTCGATTTGCTAAAGGGTAAATAATATCACATCTGTGTTTATCTGAGAAATTAGGTTGCACAATGTTGATGCTTTTGGCACTCGTTATGTTTATCTGAGTGTTTCGTATCTGTATCTTGCATGATTCCTATCAGTCCTTTATCCCATCACTAAAATGCGCAGAATGCTCAAAAGAAAGCATCTGATGATGGAATTTGAGGAACTCAAACTGCTTCTAAAGTAAGATGAAACAAATTTAATACAATGATTTCTAGCCCAAGTATTTGGATCCTAGAGAGGATGTTTTTCGCAATTTTTCCCCCTTTAAAATTCACAAACAAGTACAATCAGCAGAGAAGTATCACATTGCTCAGGAATCACCTTCTGAAATCATTGATATAAATACTTCATTGCCAACATTCAATTGTAGCCATTGATATCATAGATTAGCTTCTAAACTTGGACCATAAATGTCTTTATGTAATCAAACAAACAATATTTCCTCTAACCCTAATTATTGTCCTTCCATTTAATCTCAACTGTTACAAGTAAAAGGTGCATCATACGAAAAAATTTTGGATAAGGAATTACCGACCAGATTTTCAAATGCTTGTCTCTCAGGGATCAACATCATATACCAAAATCATTAATTCCTTGATGGAACAAGGAGAGAAAAATTGGGTTAGGGAAATGAAAACTAAAGAATCAGAAATTGAAGAAACCTGAATTCATTGATTCACAACAAAATATGTATATGTTTCTCAAAACTAACTACTGCTTTCCCACCAACTCAAGCTTTTTCCCTTGGCAACATCATCAGCAAGAATTCTTGTAATGCTTAAATGGCATTCTTCATTTAGCCATTGATAAGTGGGAAAATTTTGTCAAATCCCTGATGTACATGTCTCAATCTTACGTACTGGCTCATACTTTATCAGATCCCTCCTTGCTGCCAGTGCTTATGCTACTGCTGCCACATATTTCTTCTTGTGAGGTCCGTGGAAGAGTAGAAAGCAACTGACCTGGCCACAAGTCCAATGGAGCCGGATATCTGGCATGTGGTCTTGTTACCTGAGAAGGTGGTGCAGGTGGTGTTGATGGTGTGGTTATTCTTTCCACTGGAAAGAGCTGAAGCTCCCGGACGGGGTTTTCTTGCACAGATCCAATAATGATTGGTTGTTGCTGCATTGGAAGCACAGTGGCAGTTGGCTGTGGTTGAGTGAAAGAGCTTGAGTTAGTGTTGTTATTCCACATGGTAACAGACAACGATCTCCCCTGTAGCTCAGTTTGAAGCTGGGATATTTCAGCTTGCAGAGCATTGTTCTCATCTTTTAGTTCATTCCTCTCCACGGTAACCTAATACATTCACCACATATAGGAGTTTAGTACACTAAACCAATAGAGAAGATTATATTGGAACACTACTAACAAGGATAGGATTGTCACTCTCCTAATCAGAGCCACAGTCCCAGTTCCCAATTACCAAAAAATGAAAGCAACTAGAAAAGGAACTGCAGAAAAAAGATGTTTAAAAAATCATATACTACAGGTGGCAACCAAGATCGTTTATGACAGCTCCAAGAGCAACTGCAATTTGTGTCACTGTTCATATCCATAATTATATATATGGATGAAGAGGAAAGAAAATTTAAACCGAATGAAAGCAATTAACTTGTCTTCGTACAAACTGCACAGTTGTGACATACGTTTAGATTACTTTATCAACTTTACAATGTATAACTTTTATTAAGTGTAGAACATGCAGAATTTGTTATTTAAAATTGGCAGAAACTACTGCTATGGAAAATTAGGTTGTAGTGAACTTCAGAATTTCTGCAGCATGCTAGAAAATTTCAAACAAGCTGACTACTACAACAGCTGGCATGCAAGAGACTGAGACATGACTTCAGTCAAAACAAAAAATTGCTAGAGATATGTCATACACAAAAGATTATACAATATCTTTCTTTTTTATTTAATATATTCTAAAAATAGTATAATTTTATTTTTTCGCATCTATTTATGAAAATGACTATAAAATGTCTTTCTTTTATGATTGAGTTAATTTATACATGGAAACTATTGAACATATATTGTCAATATCATTAACCAATTACTGACCAAAAAAAAGATACTTTATTGCTAGGATCTGAAAGCGTGCAGTTAGGTTTGGGCATCTTACATAACGAGATTCGGTTAGCAGAGCAGCATTTTCCTTTCTGAGAGTTTCTACTTGTGCGAAAAGATCTCGAAGTACACGGGTAGTATCCCCCAATATGGAAGCCTTACAATTGTTTTGTCGATCTGGTTCTGTATATGACATTAAAATGGGATGAAGCTCTTTATTCAAGATAACATACAAAACATGGTCACAGCTGCACAGACAGCTGCATGCTTCTTAGTTAATTAGTATTATAGTTGGCAATCATACAAAAAGATCTCTTGCGAAAAATAACAGCTTGTACTACATCTACAGTCACATAGCACAGAACCAATAACCAAATTACAATGCCAGTATATGGAGTGGACTTCTACACAGGAAATTTAATACTGAAAATGTATACTGCTCGCATTAAATAAGGTTTCTAAAGAACACTCACTAGCAAATTTCCCCTGATTCATGCTTCTTTCAAATTTAGAGGAAATTTCAAAAGGTAATATAGTCTTGTAAAGTCATATAGATCATTTCCCACAAGCAGAAGGTCAAACAGTTGCTTCAGACTGAAAATAATTTTTACACATCAGATGCAGAACCAGCCCCAAACAACTATAATTACAGTCAGATCCATCGCTTTTGTTTCAGAAAATGAAGATGCCTATTCTATTATGAATGCAATCTCAAGATCAAGAATGCTCCATTTACAACTTCATGGTATTTATAACTGGCTGGCATTTAGTGACATCCTCTAAAGCTTGGTGATGAACTCTTGACTAAGCATACTGTGGAAATGCGAGGAGTTTCCATAAAACTATCAAATGTCTAGACTCACTAATAGGAACATCCAATCTACATACATTGAAATAAGCATTCAATAAAAGGACTCCGACGAAGCTATCTGGTCCGAAGCAGACATCCAACCTTGTTCCCTTTGGACAGTCAATTTTGTTTCAGTTACACCACCTATGCAACTTAATAATTTAGCCCAAATAACTGTAACAGAAAGGTGCGACATTTACCAAGCACATGACCAAGCTCAAGAAAGAGTTCATTCAACTGGTCACGTTTAAGTTTCTCTCTTTCAGCTTTGTGCATTTTCTTTGGAACTCTACTCTGGTTCTTTCTATCAGTGAGAGACCTGCAACAGTAAACTTCTCAGAGATATAGAAATGAAAGATGCTACGGATAAAAAATAACAGTAAAAGGAGTATTTGACAAGATTCATAAGAGCCAGATGCATACACAACTTCTAAAATAAGTTAGATTATCAATACCGTGATTTACCTCTATTATTTACAGAAAGAACAAAAAAATAAAAGTTTATACTTCATTTAACAGATTTTCTAGGCACAGTTGTCCAAGAAAAATTCAACAAATTCAGTGAAGAAAATAAGGATCCACAAGTCTAAGCTTCAATATGTCAAAGAAAATTATAACTGATTGATCTTGGTCACTCTAAAAAGGAACACAGGCCAAAAAGCTAAAAAGACAAAATCAACAGATGAAGCAGCCATAACCATCAACGGAATATCCAGTCTATGTTCTGGTGATAAACAATTATACTGCAACAGGAAAAGAGAAACAAGAATTATTTTAACTGTGCATTACATTACAATGCATACATTCACAAAGTTTTGGTACCTAGTTAGAGTATTGTCGAAGAACTGATACTGCATCTATGTAACATGCAATGAGGCATCAGGTTAGGAATAGAAAACCACCTTAACTGCCATGCCAATTATCCAAGAACTCAACCTGATGAGTCATGATTTGGATCCAATTTCCCATGCTGGACATATGATTAGAGGAAGGTGGGAAATGAAAAGAATAGGATAGTGGTGCCACACTATGGTGCTTGGGACAGCAAATAATTCCTGTCAACCTCCAGCTAGGAAGAAATATATCATTGTGAAACATAGGAACCACAAAGTGCAGCAGAGATGATAAACAACAAATAATTACAGAACAAGGGCAAAACACAGGGACATCAAGTTATAAGCAAAGTTTGGGCCTCAATTCTAGGACAGCATAGGACCAAGGCTATTTACAAGAAAACAACAATAAAGGAAAGAGGATGTGGAAGGGAAAAAAGGGGCCAGGCTCGAGAAGGGAAAGGGAGAAATGGAAATAGAATCCAAGATGTGCAAGGAAAAGTTAAAACAAAAAGAAGTAGATAAGGAAAGAAGAAAAGAGGATAGTTAATTAGATCAAGAAAATTGCAAATGGGTTCAGAGGCATTGGTATTCTGGCAAGCAATTACTTCTTTCAGAACCGACCAAGTTGGACAATGTCAACTCAAACCAGAAACCACAAGTCACTGAGTTAACTTTTGCACACATAAGAGACATTGGTATTTTAGTAAGAGAAATTACTCCTTTCAGAACAAACCAAGTCGGACAATGTCAATTAAAACCAGACACCACATGTCAATCAAGATAACTTTCACATACACAACCTAACTTGTATGAGAAATGGAAGTGTTAAACAAGTTGCAAGGCTTTGTCTCTAGTTGGCTTCATATTCCAGGTATTTTATAAATAGAAAATATAAGTATGGATATGCCAAACCAAATATCATTATCGACCTTAACCACCTGCAGCCTAACTCCATAGTACTTGATCTTCATGACATTCAACATATGAAGATGAGAACCTTAAATTTTTTGGGCATCCTTTCATCAAATTTGAGAAAGTCATAGTTCTATCATCTGCATTTGAAAGAAAACATGATAGAATCTGTCATTCCTAACTTGGCCATGTCCAGAAGTTTCGTGGCATCCGGACATAGGAATTCCCAATGAGGGATCTTAACAAGATTATCCGCCTTGCTTTATGGTTGAAATTACTGAGGAACGCATATAGCTTAGATTTTACACTGTACAATTCACCAGCTTCTGATAGAATAGAACAGAACATGTATTTTATCACATATATGCATGTATAGTCAAACAAACACGGAACAATAAAGTTACGAATCAGGTCACCACATGCAATTCTAAGTACCAAAAAACAAATAACATAGCCATATAACGGTGGCATTGAGTCATTAACAAACCCTGGTGATTCAGCTGCAACGATTGACCCATTAGCCGTGGTAGAGGGATCCTCCGACACCATTCTCCCTTAACCTAATAAACCATTACCTTTAATTAGACAGTACTGCCAGAAAGAATGAGAAGGGAGGAAATGAACCCCAAAGAATTTTGCAATCCATCAAATTGCTTCATCAAAATCAACAGGTCGAATCAAAAACCATCCCATTAAAACATCAAACCGTTAGAAGCTACCGATTAGATCACAGCAGACCTCACAAGCAGAGTTCCAACACTTGCAGGTTTCCAGATCCAGCAGTAAGAAAGGTCAAGCAAGAGAATCGCATCAATCCGACTCAATCATCCCGAAACTCAACTACAATCGCAGGGTTAAGCACCAGAACTAGCATCTCCAATCAAGTAAATCGAAACAAAACAAAAGAACACAGATAAAAAACGCGAATGATTGGAAGGAGAGATCGGCACAAAGAAGATGCGGTGATCACCTCGGTCGTCGAGAGAAGAGGAGGAGTAGGGATTGGATAGTCGTCGCGCTTCGATTAGGGCTTGGATTGGTTTGATTTGGGTGTAATTGAGAGAGAAGGAGTTGGGAGTTGGGGAAGGAGGGGAAGACCAAGGAAATGGAGAACAGGTGGAGAGAGGAATCCACGCACTCGCGTGTGGCGAACACCCTCCTTGGCAGGCCACGTCCATTTCTTACGCGTAAATCGCACGCATGAGAGGACTAGGCGTCCCATTCTGCTTTGTAGGCCCACCTCAGTTCATTAGTCCGTAAGCAAGGCGGCAGGCGTAGAAGAAGCGTGTAGAAGCAGGAAGGGAGAGATGCTTCTGCTTCGTTGATTGATTCCCCCTCGGACTACCTGCCATGTTATTGGGAAAGCTCTTGGACCCACTTGAGGGCTCACCGCAGGTAACGAAAGACACAAACGGGCAGAGGATGGTATTGACCGTAGAAACCTCGGTCGTCGCCGCTGGTTTGGTGGGACTCCATCGTAATCGCTCGACACCCGGTCGAGCCTTCCTCAGTTGAGAGGACACGATGTGTGCCCTTTCTGCATCCACCATCTTTAAAAAATTCTTTATTTATTATTATTATTTTTATAATTCTTTAGCATAATATGACCATAAAATATTTGATTTATCATGTTCTAATATCACGTAAGAATATTATTTGATAAGCTTGCTTCTTCACAATCAAAATGACCAAATATTTACAGATATAAAAATTTAGATTATTTTTAATATGAAATAGAGAATTTTATCATGTAAAAAAGAAAAAGCCAAGACAGTATCCTTTTTCTTCACCTGATGGAACATGAAGTAAGATAAAGTCAACCATCAACTATTTCTTGATGATAAGCATCAAGATATTTTACTTGAGGCTAACTGCCGATACATTGAGTAAGTATATAGCTCCAAGAGTTGTTTGGTGACCCATTAATTTATTTGTATTTTAAAGGAGACCCCCAGCTAATGTTTTTATATTTTGGATAGGTGAAATAATTGTTTTATCATGTGTTTGAATAGTTTATATTAACTCCTTTAGATCATGCGAATTAGTCACACATCATAAAGGTAACCGTGATTAATTAACTAAAAAAGTGGGTGTTATATCACACAATTTAGGAACTTATTGTGCTAACCTACCTACCTAAGTTGCTATCGCAGTCATCCATGCTTTGTTATAATAAAATAAAAATATTATACAGATTAGTGCACGGTGCGAGCATTATCAAATGGTGCAGGATGCATTATGGAATGATATTGTTATTTTAAATGGTCAACACTGATCACATAATTGAGGAGAAAAATTGTCAACTTTTAAGAAATAATTTCTCTTCCTTGATTACAAGTTCAACGAAAAAAAATTATAACACGCTAACTAAGTTCCCGTATATTGATAAATAACACTAGATGAATCTAGTATTATCAACTTAAATATAAATATTTTTATTAAGATATGATTGAATAATTATTCTTTTTTTAAATAAAAGTAAATTGATTAAGTGTAAAGTTTCTACAAATAGTTTATCTATACAAGGCATAGACAAAGCCAAGTAACTCATAGAGTGCAAATGCGATAATTATGACTACACATACTGTAGACTATAACTCCTAACTGTAGCCAATAAATAAAATATATATCCAGATATATCAAGACTACTTGTGGGTACAGTATTTAACATCATTCCCAAGATCTTTAATTAATAGCAAAATTAAATTTGATAAAAATATCTTTATCTCTTCGGGTAAATTGCTCCATTTTGAAATCGTGCTCCATAAATGATCTTGAGTCTCTAATAATCTCTTTCAAGAGCTGAGCATTGTTTGTGTGTTGACATTCAAAGATTCTGTTACATCTCTCCTTCCACATCCACCAAATAGCGCATCTGAAAGTAACCTTTGTCAATTGTGTGAGAGGCCCTTTTCTTGAGAAATATTGCATGAGGTCGCCTAGTTCTTGATGCAAGTTTGGCTGTGGCAGTCTATTGAGTTCAAATCACTGGAGTATCTCCTTCCATATCCATTTAGTATAGTCACAAGTAAAATAGAGATGGTTAACAGTTTCTTTTTGTTGCATACAAAGGGAGCATCGGTTAACATGATAGATACCTCTTCTCTTCATATTGTCTATTGTAGGTAGTTTATTGAGAAGGGCCTGCCATGTACATAAGGAATGTCTCTGTGATCC
>LVTN01001787.1:24550-37255 GCA_001649415.1 Musa itinerans
TTCTCATTCGAGTCTTCCAATAGGTGTAATATGTCCCATTGAACATGGGTAGACGTGTAATTGAGTGACCCTCTTGGTTCCCGGCCAATGCCATCTCTCTTGGGTTTTAAGCCACTGAGAGTGAACCTTACTCTGATACCAATTGTTAGGATCAAGAGCACTAAGAGGGGGGGGTGAATTAGTGCAGCGGAAAACTTTTGACGTTTAAAAGCTTATTTTGATTGAAACCGATTCCGCAAGAATGGTTTCAACTCAATCATTTTCGGAAGAACTTTGAACTTGAAACCTTTTGTGAAAGAGCAAGAGAAGACTAAGGTAATTTGCAGCAAGGTAAATCACACAAGTGAAAAACGTCAATTTCGTAAAGTCTTCGTACAAGTAAAATCGATCTCGGAAGATGTTTACGTCAAAGCGTATGTAAACATGATTAAAGCAGAGTAAGAAGGAGAGGCAGTTTGCTATAAAGGAAAGATACTCAAAGTAAATGAAAACCGAGATTTTAGAGTGGTTTAGTCAACGTGACCTATATCCACTATCGGCTTCCTCCTCCGATGACGTCACCGGCATCCACTAGAGGCTTTCCTTCAATAGGTGAAGGCCAACCATCCTTTTACAGCTTTTCTCCTTTTGCTGGGCTTTGGAGACAACCATTACAAGTTTCACTCGTCTCTTGAAAGATCTCAACACTTAGAAAGAAAAGAGGAGAACTCTAGCTTTTACAACACTTTTAAGGCTTCAAAGACTCAAGATAATGTCAAGATTTCGGTGCCCTTTAATGTAGGAAAGGTTGGGGTTTTTATAGGCCCCAATGAGTTCAAAAATGGAGCCTAAAAGTGTCCACTCCTAGATCTCCGGGGTCCTGGCGGTACCACCGCCATTACTGGGCGGTACTACCTCCTGACAGAGCTCGGAGACTGAGCTCTAGCGACACCACCACTCAGTTTAGGCGGTACGACTGCCTGACAGAGCTCGGAGACCGAGCTCTGGCGGTACCACTACCTGACAGAGGCGATACCACCGCCCAGAATTCTTGGGAGACCGAGTCTCCCAAGCGGTGCCACCGCCGGCCAAGATTTCAGGGGTCGAATGGGTTGATTCATTCGGCCCAATTTGGGTCTGTTAAGGGCCCAGTTGGCCCCTAATTAAGTTAGTAGGATTACTCCCAATCCTAACTTAATCTATTCTCTAACTACGACAATTATAACATGATTACTGTAATTCTGTGTTCCGGTGCATTAATTGCTCTTCCGGCGAGCTTCTAGCGAACTTCGGGCGAACATCCAATGAACTCTCGGCGATGCTCCGGTAGACTCCCAGCAAGCTCCTGGACTTTCCGTTAATCTTCTTGGTGAGTTCCGACGAGCTTCTATGGCAAGCTCCAGGACTTCTCGGATGGTTCCCGAAGAATTTTCGACGAATGTTCGGACTTCCGACGAACTCTCGTACTCCCAATGTGATCTTGATCTTGACTCCGGCATAATACCTGTTGCATGTCTTACTACCATCGTAGTTAATCCTGCATACTTTTCTCAACATATTGATTAGATCAACAAATGACAATTGACTTCATCATCAAAATCTGAGATTCAACATTTGCAACCAATAGCTTTTGCTTCATTAGGCAACTCTACAAGATCCCAAACTTCATTGCTCATCATGGAATTCATCTCTTCTTTCATGACATCATGCCACAAATTTGATTCTTTGCAATTCATGGCTAGTGAAAAGGTTTTAGGATCATTTTTGGCTCCAATATTATAGTCAGATTCTTGTAGATATACAACATAATCACTAGGGATTGCTGATCTTTTATTTCTAGTAGATCTTCTTAATGTTGTACCAATGTTTCCCTGAGGAACTTGTGGTTCAACTAGTTGTTTAGGAGCTTGTTGTAATTCCTGAATTGCTTGATCTATTAGAATACTATCAACAACTTGTGGAATTTCAATGATTGGTTGTTCAACACTAGTTTGTACTTGAGGAGTGCTATGAACTATAACCAACCTATCATTTGATGTGGAAGGTTGAGATTCTATATGATCATGTGCAGAAACTATGTTCCTGAAATGATCGCTCCCACTAATCACGTTATCCTCAAGAAATTTAGTGTTTCTTGATTCCACAATCCTAGTTGTGTAAGATGGATAATAGAACCTATAACTTTTGGACTTTTCGGCATATGCAATGAAATATCCACTAATAGTCCTCGTGTCTAGTTTCTTCTCTTGTGGATTATATATCCTGACCTCAAACGGACATCCCCAAACACGCATATGTCACAAACTCGGTTTCCAACCTTTCCATAATTCAAATGGTGTCTTTTGGACAGTCTTGATTGGAACTCGATTTAATATATACACAGCCGTCTTTAGTGCTTCAGTCCACAAGAATTTAGAAAGATTCGAGTTGCTAAGCATACTCCGCACTATGTCTAATAATGTTTGATTTCTTCTTCCTGCAACACCATTCTAGTCTAGGGAACCATGCATAGTGTATTGGGCAACAATCCCATGTTCTTAAAGAAACTTAGCAAAAGGACCAGGTGCTTGTTTCTAAATTCTGGAGAGAATATAAGTATATCTATCATTATATTCTCTCCACCTTTATATGATCTCACAATTTTAATTTGCTTACCACATTGGTTCTCAACTTTAGCCTTAAAGACTTTGAAGGCATCCAATGCTTCATTTTTGTTATAAAGCAAATATATATACATATATCATTAGTAATCATCTATAAAGGAGATGAAGTATTTTTGACTATGTATGTCCATGTCTGGACAACATATATTAGTATGAATGATCTCTAATATGTCTGAACTCCTATTAGCACCCTTGTTGGACATATTGGTCTGCTTTCCTTTAATATAGTCCACACAAGTCTTAAAATTAGTAAAATCAAGAGTACTAAGTACCCCATTATTAACTAATCTCTTAATTCTCTCTATGGAGATATGTCTTAATCTCCGATGCCATAATATAGAGGAGTCCTCATTAATATTACACCTTTTAATGCCAGCATGAACATGTATTAAACTTTGAGTATCATCATTTTGTAATAAAATATGGTAAATGTTGAATCTCGGATTTTGATGATGAAACTAATTGATTGTGTTTAGATGTTTAATTACATTTTGAGTGATGCAGGTCTACTCGATCAGGATTAGACAGTTGACGCAGGAGGAATTGACGTTGTACCGGAGGAGATCACGTCAGGGTATTGGACGGCAGAAGGCTTCGGACGTCGGGCATCGGGCCAAGGAGAGCGGAATTGCGCCAAGTATATCGGGGTGGCGGAGGTAAACCACCGATTGGGCAACAAGCCGCAAGAGAGGACGATGCACTGAAGAATCGGACGAAGCGCCAACCAATGACGTACCGGGCAACAGAATGTCAATTCGCGTTATAAAAATTGTCTAGATCGGAGTAGAGTTTTAGCTTGTGTGTGCAGGATTAACTACGATAACAATGAAGACATAAAGCGAAACAAAGTGCCGGAGTCAAACACGAAGGATTCGTTGGGAGTTCGAGAGTTCGACAGAAGTCCGAAGGTTCGTCGGGAATGCTGCCGGAACTAGCCGAGAATGAGTAGGGAGCTTGCCGAAGGGTTTTTCGGAAGCTCGCCAAAAGGTTCATCGGAAGTTCACGGAGCTCACCGAGAAAGATCGGAGCTTGCCGAAGAAGCTCGTCGGAACTCGCCAAGATCAAATCGTGAAGTCTACGAGCTTGCCGGGAGTCCGCAGAATGGTTTCCGAGAGTTTATCGGAAGACCGACGGAAGTTCGCCGAAAGCTCGCCGGAAGAAGTCTTGACTTATGGACTTTGTAATAGCTTAGAAAATGTCTTTAAAATTATAGTTAGCACATTAATTAGGGCTAGGATTAGGTGTTAATCCTATGACCCAAGTAGGGGCCAACTGGGCCCAAACTTGGACTTGGTTTGGGCTAAGTTTGAAGCCCAACCAAGAAACCAAGTGTCGGGCGGTGGAACCTCCAGACTGGGCGGTTGCACCGCCTAGCACCCGAGAGCCAGGCGGTGGCACCGCCTGGGCTGGGAGGTTACACCGCCCACCACCCGAGAGCTGGGCGGTGGCACCTCCTGGCTAGGCGGTTGCACCACCCAGCACCCGAGCGCTGGGCGGTGGCACCGCCTGGCTGGGCGGTGGCACCGCCTGGCTGGGCGGTGGCACCGCCTGGCTGGGCGGTGGCACCGCCTGGCTGGGCGGTGGCACCTCCAGCATCGGGAACCTAAGAGAATTCAAATTTTTGGAGCCCAAATTTGAATCCTCTTGAGGCCTATAAAGACCCCTCAAATCTCAGCTAAGAAAGCAACCTTTTGAGAAGTTAGAAGTTGAGAGAAGCTTTAGCAAAAGTCTTGTTTTCAATAGCTTTAGTGTTCACCTCCTTTCTTTTCATTGAAATCTTTGTAAAAGGGTGAACCACTTGTAAGAGGTTGTAAGAGGGGTATAAGAAGGAGGTTGATCTTCGCCTAGTAAAGGAAGATCATTAGTGGATGCCGGTGGCCTCGACGGAAGAGGAATCGGAGGAGTGGATGTAGGTCACGATTGACCGAACCACTATAAACTACCGTCTTCTCTGGTTTACATCTATTTGTTGCTGCTTATCTTACTGCAAACCTTCTTATGTGCTTTACTTCCTCATTATTTTTGTTGCACACCTTTACAAACAAGCTTTCAAGTTAAGTACTTCCGAGTTCAGTTTTTATCGTGAGAAAGATTTTCCAAAACTGACGTTTTAATCCGCTGCACTAATTCACCCCCCACTCTTAGTGCCACTCCGGTCCTAACACAAACATATCATAGTGATAATAGTGTGGAAGAAGGTTTTTATAAGTGATGATTTGAAAGATTCTATGCTGCCTAATTCAGACATCTTATTTATGGGGATTGGTAATATCCATTTCTATATAAATTTAGGTATCATTGTCTTATTCAAGGTTAAAGGAATTAGGAACAATTTTTATGGGATGACGAAAAAGGACAGTGATTTGGAAGAGAGAATCCTCATTCTAATATTCTATTGGTAAACTAGAGAGTTAGATCCACAAAGGGATAGAATCTATTCTGTTAGTAATAAGTTAAAAATCTAATTTCTAAGGGATGAGTTAAAGAACATCCTCTTCAAGGATATTCCAAGGTCCCTTAGTGAGATTCCAACATTCTTTGTGACCACATGAAGTAGTTCACCAAACATCCTACCTCCCCTAAGCTCTTCTTAAAGGCTAGCAAAGCCAACCTAAAAGCTATTAGTGGGGTAATCCAGGGTAAAATAAAACTAAAGCCCTCTTACTTTGTTTTTGAAAAAGATTTACTTTCATCCTTTGACTGTCCTGATGGACTTGAACCCTTAACCCCTTCTCCCAAATAATCATGTTCAGTTGAAACTATAAAGGTCTAAATCAAATTGAAATGAAAGAGAAAAAAATCAACCTCCAAAAATCAATAAAGGAGAATAAATAGACTAGATATTGATAAAATATTTTGTAAACCAATAAAAGATCGATGAAATAATTTATCGATTAGGTATAAAGCCCAAATTTTCTACCATGTCTATAGTTTTTCTTCTTTAAGTTAGACAAAATCTAAAGTGGAGGTGTTTATCTGATCCAAAGGAGAGCAACGAAGTAAGTTTCCTATGGTGTTTATCATAAAGAATGGCTTTGCAGAGAGAATAAATATCGAGAATATCTTTTTGAAAGAAGAACCAATGACTCGAAGATTATAGTTCAAGAGAAATAACAAAGAGAATGACAAAGAAAAGGAGAGTCTAAACATCAAGGAGAATATATTTCATCGTTGGGAAGTCTATTCATCCTCACAACTACTTTTTAACTTTGGCTAAACATAATTAGACATGAAAAATGATTAAAATATTTTTTTAAAAAATTAAATATTATAATTTTTAAATATACATATATTTAAAACAAAAGAGTTAATAAGTTAAGAGTAATATGATAATCTAACCTACAAAAAGAGATCTTATAACACTGTTAGCGTTTAAAACTAATGAAAGGAATATTTTTACAAGGACTAATTTTGAATAGCGTTGATATAATTGTACAGTTTTATGTGTATTTTGTGTGTGTATATATATATATATATATATATATATATATATATATATATATATATATATATATATATATATATATATATATATATATATATATATATATATATATATATATATATATATATATATATATATATATATATATATACACACACAAAATACACATAAAACTGTACAATTATATCAACGCTATTCAAAATTAGTCCTTGTAAAAATATTCCTTTCATTAGTTTTAAACGCTAACAGTGTTATAAGATCTCTTTTTGTAGGTTAGATTATCATATTACTCTTAACTTATTAACTCTTTTGTTTTAAATATATGTATATTTAAAAATTATAATATTTAATTTTTTAAAAAAATATTTTAATCATTTTTCATGTCTAATTATGTTTAGCCAAAGTTAAAAAGTAGTTGTGAGGATGAATAGACTTCCCAACGATGAAATATATTCTCCTTGATGTTTAGACTCTCCTTTTCTTTGTCATTCTCTTTGTTATTTCTCTTGAACTATAATCTTCGAGTCATTGGTTCTTCTTTCAAAAAGATATTCTCGATATTTATTCTCTCTGCAAAGCCATTCTTTATGATAAACACCATAGGAAACTTACTTCGTTGCTCTCCTTTGGATCAGATAAACACCCCTTAGGTTTTGTATACCCTACAAAGAGTTTGCAATATGGATTATTGATCCAGAGTCAATCCACTATGTGTTAATATTAACATTAACCATATTAGATTCATAACACACAAACGAGGTTGGTTTACCTTTCTTTTCAAGTTATTATTAGAATTTCGTGCTTTCCTTCTTCATGTGTCCCTTTCTTTTACAAAAGAAAAAACACTTTGCCTCTTTCTTGATATCAGCTTGGGGTGGTATTTTACCTTTTCCTTGCTGATGAGCTTTCTGATTGGCTTAATTTTTATCAGTTTTGTTCTTCCTGCGAGTGGTTACTATCAATGCACTCTCACCCAGTTCTATCACTAACCTCTCTTCTTCTTGAACACACATGGTCATTAATTTATTAATTAATCATTTGTCCTTATGTGTATTGTATGAAATCTTAAATGGCCCGTATTGATATGGAAGGGTGTTCAGAATATGCACTAGGAAAGATTCTGACATATTAACCTCGAGTTTCTTAAGTTGAGCTGTAATATCTCGCATTTGCATTATATGCTCATGCACACCCTTTATGTTGGTGAGTCTAAGAGATGATAATTTCATTATTAGGGTACTTCCCAGTGCCTTTTCCGAAGTGACGAATTGCTCATCAATAGCTTGTAGCAAGTCTCGAACCTTTTCATGCTAGTCAATAGAACCACGTATGCCAGCAGTTATCTTAATCTTAATAAACATCATGTTGAGCCGATTGGATTGCTCTCATCGCTCATATAACGCGACCTTAGTTGGAGTGCTAGTATTAGTGACTATAGGCGGTTCGTCTTTCCTAATAGCATAATCAATATCCATCCACCCTAAATGGAGGAGAACCCTCTCCTTCCATATCTTATAGTTATCACCACTAAGTTCGAGAATGTCACATCGAATATCAGAGAAATTAATAATTTGGGAAACTGTATAAAATCAAACATGTTTATGTCAAAGTTTAAGGCTTAATAGTTTAAATTGCATGCTTTACTAATATGAAACATACCAAAAAATATGAATCTCATGACATAAAAATTGCCTGTGGGCTAAATTTTTAATTCAAATAGATTCAAATAATCTTTATGATAAAACTATCAAATTATATTTAAATTCATAATCCCTATGGGTAAATTATGAAAATAATATGATATTTTATCCTGATTAATTATATTGAATATAATAAAAGATCCTATGAAATAATAATTATTATATGAAATATAATCAGTCACAATATGATGTCTAATTACTTATGTGATCCTTATTTTAACTTTATATATAATTTTAATTAATTAAGGATGCTATGGCTAATTCTTAATTAATTAAGATTATATGGATCACTAGACATTTTAGACATATAAAATTGACTCATAAGCATGATTAGATATAATCAAATATGCATACATAATATGAGCATTTTATCGTTTAAAAATATTAAAAATGTTATATTCTCAAAATTTTTAATATGAAATATATCAAGAAGTTTTAAAAGAAACCAAAATAAAGCCGTATTCATGGTATAAAAAAATGAAAACTCTTTCATATCAAGCTAGAGGTCAGATAAGCTCTGATACCAACTATTAGATATCTTTGATACCAAAATGTGTTTCTAAATTATTATAATAGAAACATAATAAAAACTAATACAGAAACGAAATAGCGTACCTCCAGCCATTGTTGTCAAGAATTTTTGTAATAGTTTTTTCTTGAACTTTAGCACTTCTTGGTTGAAAACTCTCACTTTAGATGGTATAGAAAATCCTTTTGACTTTAAAGAGATATTGAGTTCAGAGATCAAAATCTTCATTTATATAAATGTTCTCCCATCAAGAACATTTATTATTACTAACTTATAACGTTCAAGAATTAATTCAAATTTGTAACGATTGGATCATAATTAAATTTTTTAATAATATTAAATAAAATATTTAAAAATAATAGTTTCATTTATAATCAATAAAAAACTAAAATATTTAAATTATAATAAATAAAAAAATTCATGATAATAAATTATGAATCTTAACGGTTACAAAGAAATCCTCCGTTACATCCAAAGTTGTTGAACGCATAAGCGCAGTCCACTAGTTGCTGTTCCGACAGAGAAATATTCTTTCCTGTAACCTGTAACCTGTAACCTGTGCATATGCTGCCTCCGGTGCCCCTGTCGTCTTGTTAGAACATAATTTGTGTCATTTGCTTTTGCTTTTTTGCTTTTGATGAAATAACACTGTTCCCTTTTACTACTAGATGAAATTTGAATAATTCCGAATGCGACTGAGATCCATATATATTTGAATTAGATGAAGTAAAGACAGATGCATCTTTCCAAGATAGATAAAGCATGATATGATTTTCTTTATGATGGTAAATTTGTGTTGATTACTTGCCCATCCAATTGTCACATCACGAAACCAGCACCATGCCTGTGCCAATCACATACCCATCACATGTTTACAATTACACATAAGCATGGACACAGCTTTGGCACTTGGTGATGGGCAACACAACCCACCTGTGCAATCATGAAATTACCGTGCTGTTTTAGAACATAAAGATGAACCCTGATAGCAGTCCAGTAAACTTGATATGTGATTGTTGGAGTACACTAGGCAATTCTCTAATCTATTTTATATCTAAAAACAGACCAAAAATGCTTTGCTATTCTCTTATTATAACTATTTTGTCCGACTCTCACTGATAAACTGAAGAATGAAATTATAAAGACAAAGAAAAGCATACATTAATTAGTATCGTGTCTATTCATACATGGTAAAAGATAGGATTTTCTCAATTGAACAGCGAGATTTCCTTGTGCAGTTGAAAAAATCTCTTTGAAATCTTATCTTCTATGCAATTGAGAAAATATCTCTGTTATCAAAGGAAATCTTACAATATTTAAACTAACACAAAAGAACATCAAAGAAGAACGTAAAGAATGAGCAAACCGTTGCCTGTCAACAGAAGAACTAACGTGAACAGTTCATAAAAATTTACTCTCTCAATGTAGAACAAACATCCAGTTTGTCTTGCCTTTGGTTTCCACTTTCCAAGAATAAATTTTGGGGCTATTATCAGATGATAGATAAAACAACAAAATTTAAAACAAATTCAGCTGGTTCAGAAGTTTCGGCTCGAGTTTTGCTGCTGAGTTCAAACATATAACCATCAAACTTCGAAGCATAATGGACATAACAGACAAAAGCTATAAACATCATAGCAAGTAGAGGAAACAAATCTTGCATTTTATGAACTCCAAGTTATTCGCTCTAGAATTTAAATTCTATATCCCATACCACTAAGACTCTTGGTCTATACCATCTAGTTAGCTGAGAAAATGTCAAATGGTGTCTGTATGTGCCAGTATCATTCATAATAAAGAATTTGCTCTGCAGCACTTACAAATAAGAACAAGTTGATATCAGAACAAATTTGACTACATCAATTGCAAGTGAGAAATGGAATTGCTGATTATGATCAGAAACGGAATAACAGCTTTGGAAAAATATGCTCTACATATCTGCAAACTATAATTTATGATTGAAGTCGGAAATAACAAGCGAATTGACCAGAAATTATTGAATTTTTATGTTGGTCACCTAAAGGTCCTGCAAGATCCACAGTGACCTTGATCCTTTACCGGGCTCACTATCCCTTCCTCTCTCCGGTCTTTGCACCAGGACAAATCTATAACTTTACATCACAATATCTAATATCTAATATCTGGAAAGTTCGTAAAGAGGATCAAGGACGAATTCTCATCGTCACCTTTGTTACCACCCTATCAAGATCACACGGCAAATGATTTATTCAGCCAAAAAAAAAAGAGAAGCCTTCGATATCGTCCCAGGGATGATCTCATCGGTCAATCGATGATTCCCTTGGTATGTGGCGGAGCAGTTCTGGGCGGCTCCCAGCCAGCCCGCCTGGAACTCCTCCCAGGTCCAGTCCGAGAACCCTGATGCACAGAGATGCACAAACAGCATATTAATCGGTCTGATTATTGATAGGATGGCTAGGATCCAACATTGGTTTAGGAACCGACACCGGGGGTGGTATAATACATAATGGGTTTTGAAAGAAAGTCAATAGTAAGAAAGGAATGAACTCACAATAAAACTTTAATAAGATCGAAAATAAAACTTACCACCAAGTTTAAAATCACAAAGGGATACAAAAAGATCACCATCCCAAAGATAATAAACAAGGATACAAAATTAAAAATAAAAGACTCACCACTCAAAGACGCATCTAAGAGATACAGAGTTTAAGAGAGCACTCCAAGAGAGTTTCTACCAATACCATCAGTTTCTAAAACCCTTTCTAACCCTAGAACACCAAAATAAGTACTAGTGCATGAAACAACCCTTCATGCATAGGCAATTCCGAGATTAAGTGTCTTACAACTGGTAACTAACTCCTTTAATACGTTCATTAGCTATGAAGAAAAGCATCTTGAAACAACTTTAACTTTGTATAGGGAATATGCTCATGAGCTATCATAATTGAGTGGGCTGAGTTGAAAACGATGAGACAACATTGTGGGCTAAAAAATATACCATAGCATTAACAAGGTCCATATGAGCAGATTGTAGCAAATTAGGCACTCCCGTGTCAATCTCTCCTGGTAGAAAAAAAAGACTTGTCCTTAAGTCATTGTTTGTTTCATCAACATGATTATGAAAAGGACTCAAATCAGTCACATTAAATGTTGGGGACACTTTGTAATCTTCAGGTAGCTTAATCTCACAAACATTTTTACTAATTCTCTTAAGCACCTTGAATGGACCATCAGCTTTTGGTTTCAATTTTTCAAATTTTCCTAATGGAAACCTCTCCCTCCTTAGATGAATCTAAACCAAATCACCTACATTAAACTCTACATATTTTCTATGTTTGTTGATAGCTTGCATGTACCTCTCATTTTGCTTTTCTTTGGTTACTTTAATACTCTCATGCAGCTTCTTTATCTGCTTAACTTTCTCATTAACATCTCCACTAAATTGCTTAGTTGTCGAATGAGGGACTAAGTCCAAAGGACTAGTAGGATTAGCACCATAAATAACCTCAAAAGGACTCTTATCAATGCCATGATGCATGGAACGATGATAGGTAAACTCAATTTGTCGAAGAATAAGATCACATTGCTTAATGTTCTTACCAATATAGCTTCTAAGTAAGTTTCCCAAGCTTTTGTTCATTACTTCAGTTTGCCTATCGGTTTCTAGATGATGCAAGCTGCTGAAATTTAAGGAAATACCCAGCTTCCTCCAAAGAGTTCTTAAAAAATGACTAATAAATTTTGAATCTTGATCGGACATCATAGTTCTTGAAATACCATATAATTTAACAATCTCCTTAAAATATAAATCAGTAATATGAGATGCATCATTTTATTTATTGCAAGGAACAAAATGAGATATTTTTGAAAATCTATCAATAACAACCTGTTAGGACTCTAGCTAGGAGAGTCCTAATTGAGAAGGACATTCATGTAAAACCTACCTAAGCCGACCTCTATTAAAGAGGTGAAGAGGTTGGTTAGGGTTAGGAGGTTGTTTCTTAGAGAAGAAATAGGAGTTGTAAAGGAATAGGAGTCTTAAGTAGGAGTCCTATTAGAAGTTGGTTAAAAGTAAAAGTCTTAAGTATGAGTCCTATTATGAGTTGGTTAGAAGTAAGAGTCTTGAGTAGGAGTCTTATTAGGAGTTGGTTAGAAGTAAGAGTCTTGAGTAGGAGTCCTATTAGGAGTTAGGGTTTAGAAGCCCTATAAATAGCCATGTATTCCTCCTCTTTCGATAAGCAATAGATGAATCTTTTTTGCAGCCTTTGAGCAGCAACTTGGAGGGAGAAACCCCTATAGAGTTCCAAGGAGGCCGATCCCCTAAAGAGATCAACCCCAAGTTTAGAATCTGCAAGGGTTCTAACACAACCCTAGTCCTCTGGGCTTCATGGTTCAATCGCTCCTCTTGAA
>LVTN01001788.1:0-16047 GCA_001649415.1 Musa itinerans
TTGTTGGGAGGAGCGGAGACTAGGAGAGCGAGCATGAGAAGGATACTGGCGTTGAGGTTACCCATGGCGGTAGCTTGGAAGCTGCAGAGAGAGAGAGAGAGAGAGAGAGAGAGAGAGAGAGAGAGAGAGAGAGAGGGGCGAGAGGGTATGCCTCCCTCTACATTCCAGTTGCTTTATATAGAGTGTGTTTGGCCGATGACGGTACAAAGTTGAGCTGTTCCTGACGCGTTCTTTCAGCTGTCTGCTGGAGAAAACAACCGCAAGCAGTTCCAAAGCAGAAACCAAAGCGGCCCTCAAGAGGCCAAATCCCTCAATCGATGAAATGCTGATGGACCAAATTAAATGGCGGAGAACAACGAGTTGAATCTAATATTGGCAGTCCGGTGCAAGCTGATGATTTTGCAGTTGACAACTATGGTTTTATTAGAAAGTGTCAGCTAGCTTAGCTGGTAAAGATCTTGACTGTTTCTCGTGTTAGATTTGAATCATGCGTTCTTCATAACTTAGCTTGTATCCGATAATTGCAGATATATAGCTCTTCCAATTCAGAAGCTCCACCTCAGGGGGAGACAGCTCCTCGAGTTGTAAGGCTTATGCCTAAGTTGTCATTGAAAAACATCCAATGACGGAGGATAACGTGGAGGTAACCTTCAAGAAGGAAAAGACGAAGTACATTGACTTCAATCATGATAATGCCTTGATAGTTTCTATATGGATGATTAACGCTTGAGTAAAGAGGGTCATGATTGACGCTGGTAGCTTTGTTAATATTCTCTACTTTGATACTTTCAAAAAACTTGGGTTGTTAACTAATGACCTTACCCCTATGATTTCTTCGTTGATAGGATTCATTGGTGACTCTCTCTCGCATTACAGGACCGTGAATCTACACCTTACATTCAGAGATGAGGCTTGCTCTAAAATAGTATTGACTAAATTCATGACGGTGGTTATCCCCTCGACATACAATATGGTCATAGGCTAACCCACATTTAATATACTAAGAGCAATGGAGTTAGCCTACCACATGGTGATGAAGTTCTTAATGAGAATCGACATTAGAGAGTTGAGAAGTAACCCAAAGAAGGTGCGCTAGTGTTACTTGATAGAGGTCTCCCTATTGAAGAGGGCCCGACTTGAGGCGCCACCTATGGATTCTTGAAAGTTCATCAAGTTCATCCCATGTCCTAAGTCGACAAAGTCAATGACTCAACTAGATCTCGAGGTAAGCTAAAACTAAACCGGGAAAGACCATACCGAGTCATTGAGGTCATCCTAGATGGAATCTATTGTCTCAGGATAATATAAAGGGTGGTACCTCCAAGGACATGGTAGATTGTAAACTTAAAGAGGTTCTACCCTTGAGGCATCCCTCGAGGTTAGGTCAGGATGAATATCCCTCGAGCGTCAAGCCTTAGTCTTTTATATCTTTGACGCTAGTTGTAAAAAAAAATTATTTTCAAGGTATAGGTGTTGCAAGTTGAGAAAAAAAAAATTACTTGAAAAGACTAAACTAAATCGATTGGGCCTTTATATCCAAAATGAGACTTTAACCTACTAAGGTGAAGATTGGTCGGGTGGACAAGCTAGACGATGTAGCAAGGAAAAGACCCAAGGACTAAGTCGGGTAGGCAGACTTGACGACTCAATAAGGACCAATACCTCATAAGACAAGATAATGATCACCTCCTCCCGAAACCATGTAATTTGCTCAATTAGCTTAGAGTTGTATGCCCTCATCGAACCTAGCTCTCTACGAGGCATCACTCAGTGTCTTCTAGTTGCCTCACCAGCTCAACTTCTCGAGCCTCTACCTCAGCAACAAGCATTGGGCCTCTCTTTTTCTCTTTAGCCCCTCCACCTCCTTGTAGAGATTGTCAATCATGAGGGACTACTAATGAATGACAGAGCAGACATCCAATACATGATCAAGAAGGGCTGTGACATAATGGTGATGCTACAAGTCAAAGTGAAAGGGGCAAAAATGATGAATATGTGAAGACCACCTCAAGAAGTGTAAAAGTGATTGATGTATGAAAATCACCTTAAAAGAGGTGTAAGAAACCAGCCATGTTGGTAGGCACAAGATAAAATATGCCCGAGGCATGTAAGTCAGTAAAACCAAACTCGCATAAGAAGTAACTCGTCATGGAAAAAAGCATAGGACAAAATTTGCCCAAGGCACATGAGTCGGGAAAACCTAACATGCATAATAAAAAATTCACCATAGAGGGAGACATAAGAAAAAAATGTGCCTAGGGCACGTTAGTTAGAAAAATCAAACCTATGTAAGAAAAAAACTCATTATGACGGGAGGCATAAGATAAAATATGCTTGAGGCATATGAGTTGGAAAAACTCGACCCGTGTAAGAAGAAACCCACCACGGTGAGATACACAAGATAAAATATACCTAATGTGCATGAGTTGAAAAAACCTGACTCATGTAAGAAGAAACTCGTCATGATGGGAGACACAAGATAAAATGTTCCTAAGGCATATGAGCTGAAAAAATGTGACCTGTGTAATAAGAAACTCATTATGGCAAGAGATACAAGACGAAATATATATGAGTCATGCATTCCAAGAAAACTTGACCCTAGTAAAAAGAAATCTACCATAGCATGAGGCATAAGACTAGATGTGTTCAAAGCATATAAGTAAAAAAAATCTAACTCACATAATAGTAAGTCTACCATGGCGGGAGACACAAGGAAAAGAATGCCCAAAGCAAGGAGGTAGAGCGATGACCCCTCCTTTACTCGAGGGGGTAGGCCACTACCCAATGTAACCCATCAGCCTAGAGGCCCAAAAAAAAATAAAACAAGATGGGGGTACCTCAGGTAAGCCTCCATGTAATAAGAAAAGATATGTGGACCCACCTTCACCCAAGGCTAGGAGGTTTGGAAACTAGACCACCTCCTTATGCTGAGGCACGGAGGGGGGGTCGGGAAGCCCGATCCTCGCCTTTGCCAAAAATGGGAAGGTCAAGAAACCCAACCACTACCTTTGTTCGAGGTGAGGGTCAGGAAGAGATGGGGAGGTTAGGATACTTGACCTCATTTGACCATGGTGCATCTCTCGACGATACGAGGGGCAGGTTGGCAATGGGTTGCTACCAGCAACGCTTAGGCACAATGAACAAGATGTACCAGATGAACTAGATGTGCCACTAGGTCAGCGATTGATCGAAGAGGCATAAGCTTGATGTGTCGGATGATCTAGATGTCGCACTTTGGACCCCTCTCATGAGAGCCCTAAGCATGTCTTGCAAGAGGGACAAATGATAGGGAGTACATTATCAGCCAATCTTCATTCGACAAGTGACTACCACATGGTGTCCTAGGTGGAAGGTGAGGACGGTGGCTACCCTCCACCTGTCTGCCTACTTGGGCAATGGTCCTATGTAAACGTTTATGGATTATCCCTCTTGTCGCCCATGTGGACAAGAGGTCAATGAGAGGCTTTTGGAGGCGGTTAGAGATTGCCTCCATGCAAAATATTTTTTAGAATATTCTGTCCATTTCGAACCCGAGGGTATCTTTTTTGACCACTCATGTCCACACTCATATATCTCAGGTTACTATCTTAGGCGTTGAATGGACCAAGTTGGGAAACCTCACTCAACCTCGATCTTTATGCAGGTGACACATCGGGAGCTCGGTATTTCAACCCCATAGGCATCTTAGACAATCATACGCATATAGGTTTGTACCACGTCGGACATTTTATTTTTTGTATGATGTGGTTTTAGGTTTGGCAACACTCTGAATTTACAAGCAAAAGCTAATATAAGATAATTATTTAGTTACAGAAATAATGCAACATAATCCCAATTATTATTAAGCAATTATAATTGCTATCTTTCAACAGAACATACTATGAACATTTCTTTTATTAGTGTGGATTGCAGTCAACCCTCGACGTGCTGCTGCAGAAGAGCGCATCAAGCACTCATTTGCAGTTGATGCAGCTGCAGGATATAGGCTTCAGCGAGCAGTAGCCGAACGGCTTGCCGGGTTGGTTGCAGATGATTCGGTGACAACACTTCATCTGCCGGCATTGGCTCCGGTCACCTCTATAACAACACATGCATTCGGAGCACGCCTGGAACGGCTCCGCCAGCACGCTGCCGTAGGAGCCGATCACGTCGCCGACAGGTCGGTGTTGGACGGAAGAGACGGGTATGTAACCGTCATCGGAGTGCGTTCCAGCGTGGGATACTCCTGCATGCGGGCGTCGAGAAGCCAGTCAGTGTAAACTTGGAATGTACGTGAGAAGATGAGCTGAAGGATTACCTTTGTAGCGAGGAGAGGAGACTAGGAGAGCGAGCATGAGAAGGATTCCTGCGTTGAGCTTACCCATGGCGGTAGCTTGGAAGCTGCAGAGAGAGAGAGAGAGAGAGGAGAGACGAGAGGGTATGCCTCCCTCTACATTCCAGTTGCTTTATATAGAGTGTGTTTGGCCGATGACGGTACAAAGTTGAGCTGTTCCTGACGCGTTCTTTTAGCTGTCTGCTGGAGAAAACAAGCGCAAGTAGTTTCAAAGCAGAAACCAAAGCGGCCCTCAAGAGCAAAAACCTTCAATCGATGAAATGCTGATGGACCAAATTAAATGGCGGAGAACAACGAGTTGAATCTAATATTGGCAGTCCGGTGCAAGCTGATGATTTTGCAGTTGACAACTATGGTTTTATTAGAAAGTGTCAGCTAGCTTAGCTGGTAAAGATCTTAATTATTTACCGTGTTAGATTTAGATCGCGTCTTCATCGCTTACCTTCGTTAAAACAAAAAAAAAGACTATAGTTCTTTTGGGAACACAAACAACTTAATGATGAAATGCATCAGCTGGCAATCACCAATTCAGGGCAGATGGTTTTCATATCTGAACTACCAACTTAGATCCTATTATAAGATTGGACAAGAGGTAATCAGCGTTAGATGCCGGAATGGAGTGCCGGGTTCTCTCTCGTTAACCGCTTAGGCAGGTTTCATGGCCGGCCTCCGATAATTGAAGACATATAGCACTTCCACTTCAGAAGATCCACCTCGCTAAACATTTCGACAAAGTTATATCACCGCATATCCACTGCCGGGAAATCTTCCTGAAGGAGTTCCCTGCCTCTCATTTTGGATTATGAGTCAAATTAATTTTCTGTACCCTGATATTTCATTTGCTTAGAGCAGATAAACCTGGAAGTATAGGGTACGATGTTTTGGAATAGATTTGGAGTCTTTGTTTGGTGGTCTGGTTGTCTTAATATAATATATTTGGTATAGCTGATGGATTTACTTATTGTAAATTCTGTCATGCATTCCGTGAGGCTAACAACAGTGCTCACTGATCTGTCAAATTTGTTACTCTACCTTCAATTATCGGAGGCCAGCCATGAAACTTGCCGGCTATGTCGTGCTGCTTGCTCGGATTGCCGGTGTTGTTGCATCACCGACCTGAGCAAATGCGAATGGACCAAGTGTTGCTACCATATGCTCTGCAAACGTGTGAGATCATATGGTCCTATCTAATTAAATAAGATATATTATAAATTTAATTTAATTTTAATTAAAATTTAATTATGATAAAATTTCTTATGAGATGATCTTGATAGGAGAGACTCTTTTAATTACTTATTTTTGACTTTCTACTCTCACATATCAATAGATAGGATCTCCTAGGAACTAAAAATATAATACATCAATTTGAGAATATGTAGATATGAGAAAACGAGGATACTTGATATTATTGAAAGATTATTGATCTTCTCTCACCTCCTCTTTGTCCCTTATTCATCACTCATAGTGCTCATATGTAGGATAAGAAGAGAGATGAATGATAACTCTAATTTTCTTTGCAGATTGATATCATTATAGCTTTTGGATCTGATGATGGTTCACCCACAAATCAGATAAAAGGTTTTTAAATAGCATCGAAAGGTACGCATCATAAATTTGATTAATTGTTATTTGATTTTAGATTTTGGTATTAAATTTTTCTACATAACAGAAGCATAAGGATGGTTTTTATGCTTACAATTAGTATCAGAGCCAAGTTTGTGAAATCAAATACTTTATATCTATTTATTAGCACCTTTTTTCGTGAAAAGTTGTTATTCAATTTTTATTTGTGATGCATGATCCATTTGTTTGTATTATCGATCTGCTTTTCTATCCAGTCTGTCATATCGCTTGCTTGCAGGTGATGTGAGATTTCTCGTATTTGATCAATGGATCACTATCAATAACTTGCTAGCAATGATAGTATTGTTTGAGGGTGGTGGCCTCTGGTGGTCAGTAACCCAATCCGGGTGGCTACATACCCAGTGCAAGCACTATGGGGTGCGACAGCCTTAGGGTGGTTGTAGCACTACTACTACCCGTGGTGGGTGCGATGGCGCGTAGCGTTGTTGCTTGTGGTGGTTGTAGCGGTTGTGCAGTGTTGCTACGTGTGGCGGCTGCCTACAACGGTTGCAATGATTGTAGCTATGCCACCGTTAAGGCATTTGCTAGCCATGACCATGTCATTGGATGTCTAAGGCTAATAGAGTCATTGGGCGGCATATGTGTTCACAACCATGTTGCAGTAATCGTGGGGTCACCAAGCGGTGCACGCACACAACCGCTTGTGGGCAGGGGTGCCACACATAGGCGGTGACTACGCTTGGTGGTGACGACCATGCCTCATCCAATGACTATGAACAATAGTTGTGGCACCTCACGTAGTCGACTATCGTGCACGAGAACGATCTCGCACAACGATCGTAAAAAGGGAATGGCAATTAAGGTTTTTAATAAAAAGATATTTTTACCTCTCATAAATTAGATGATTTTAATCTATGTCCCTAAGTTTACTTTTCAATTATGCCCTTAAGAAATTAAATTTTTTATTATATATCTTAATTAAAATTATAGTTTTACTCTTTAAAAATTAAATTTTTTGACTCATATCCTTAATTATAAAATTAGTTAATTTGATTTACTTTAATCAAATACTTTGATCGAACTTAGATTATGACTTTGTTTTGACTACTTGACTAGATTTAGATTCGATCAATCAAGTTTTGATTGAATTCAAGGAAAAATCAAATTTTGATTAATTTTTAATTTTAATCAACTTTAATCTTAATGGGCCTAATTGAGTGAATGATCTGCCCAAATCTATGAGCCCAATTTGGGTAACCTAATTTTGAGTTTGCTCGATTAAATAGGACTGACTAATATGAGGGTTCTATCTAGAATTAAAAAAATATAAATTATGATCTTTCTTGATAGTTTTCTTATATGACATATGACTAGCAGAGGCTTCATTCTATTGAAATGGGGTACATGCCTTCTCTTCCCGAGAGGCCTTGGGATCAAAGGTAATGTCTCTTTGCTCGAACGTTTATTGGGAGAAGTAATAGAAGGATGTGCCTGTGACGTTTGACCCTCCTTCTAGCGCCAGAATGATAAAGTCAAGAGTACTGTCGACTGATAAGTCAGTACGATTGGTCCACTACCGAAAGTGTAGGCTCATCTAGGTGTCTATTCCTGGTTGACATGAGAGACTTGGTGAGGTGAGATTGCATAGGTTGCCCGGTCAGAAGCCATTTTGCTGGTGAGGACTCGGTTCGGGATGGCTGGGTAGGGTCATTCGGATGTCTTCCAGTGGTTAGCAATCCTGCATGACAAGCCGACGCAAGGGGTTGCTTAGTGCGGCCCCTTCGATACTTAAGTCAACGAAGGGGAGAAGATAGTAGTATAAGCTGTATGATTAAGTTAGTGTATAGAGAGCCTCCCTTGGCTCTTGCTCGGGGGTATTTTTTATACATCATTGACAATCTACCGTCTGTAGGTTGTTAGCATCCGTCGATATTTCAAGCAGGTGGTTCGTCTATTCTAGGACAACTAATATGGTCTTGTGTTGTGCGGGGCTATCCTCCCATTTTCGGGTGTCGCTTCATGCAATTTCAAGCGACGTGGATGCTGTTTTGCATCACTTCTGAGTGGGGTGGTGTCACTTTGGGATGTAGTCATTTCTGAGTGAGGTTGTGCATCCATGACTTCGGTTGGAGTGGTGCCACGTATGATCTAAGGTGGCTGCTAGCTGGGTGGTACCAAAGTATCGTCTATCAACCTCCATTCTCACCTATAAATAAACAGAATCTTCTAAAGATTTAAAAATATAATACATGAATACGGGGATACACAAATCAATAAAAGGTTTTTAAAATGTATTGAAAGATATACATCATAAATTTAATTTATTATTATTTAATTTTAGATTATAGCATTAATTTTTTTTGTAAAGATAATTTTTATGTTTACAGTATGTTCTTACCATTGTCGGTATAGGAGGTTCTCCCTTTGTCTTTCTTCTTTTGCTTTATTGAATGATCAGATACGTATCACCTTTTTCCTTAGCTCGGAGATTTGGATGCTAGTAGCCATATATCTATTGGGCTTCAGCACCTTCTTCAAAGGATCATCTGTTATCTCCGCGTACATGCCCCGTCTCGATACGATGCATGGGACTTACGTGTAGATCCCATCATATCTGATGTATAAATGACCACATCAACCTATAAAAGTTTATTGGGTGATTCAGTCAACCAAAGTATAGTGTCAAGAATCACATACATTCTTTACCTTCTGAGTTTGACTCGTAATTAAACAGCAGATTTTTTTTTTCGTATAATGTCTGATTTAGGAAACCTACAGATGTTGGCTTCAGTCTCTTCTTTTTATAGGTTTGTATATCGAAAAAGATTAGAGAAGATTATATGAACTCTTCACATTTTTCAATATTGGAGAATGGTAGCATCTCCATTTACCTCATGTAAAGGTCATTGACAGTGTTCTCAGGCCTGCATGATTATTGGCATCATACCATTTTATTTTTCTTGATCCGTGTTTGGATTTATTACTCCGACGGGTAAATTGGTACTTTACCTCAAATTTAATGTGATGGGTATAGTTTTCCTATCTCAATGGGACGTTGACCACGTCAAGCTTCAGACCATTGGTTTATCGATTGGAGTAATGGAACTAAGAATCCTTTTGATTCAAGAAAACTGATATAGTATTTAAAACAGGAGGATTGACAAGAACACTTACAAGATATTCTTAAGTGCACACACTCTATATATATACCTTGCTTCATGAACTATGGTCCTATTTATAGGACCTAGTGATAATCATCCTATAATTACTAGATTATGATTGAGGTAATTATTAAAACAACCCTATAACTACTAGATCATGATTGAGGTAGTTATTGAAATTACCCGATAACTACTAGATCATGATAACTACCTAAATAACTATGAATTAAATCTCAACATGTATTGTGTTTTTGGCCGATGACGGTGCAAGGTGGAGCTTCTCATGTGTTTTTCCAGCTAGCAATCACCAATTCAGGGCAGATGGTTTTTGGTAAAAGTTCTTAGACTTTGATACATGTGTAACTGTAGAAACTGGTGGTGATAAAATCTGTGGGAAGAAACTATAATCCATCCAGTGGGAGACCAAAAACTATAATCGATTCATTCATATCTTTGCTTGTGATCATGTGCTTTTGGTTGATTTTCTACACTATTAATGCTTTGTCTCTTTATTGCTTCCAAGGTAAGATGGTGCTTTGGTGATAACATATGCTACTTTACAGAGAATCGTCGCAGTGGAAGCACAGAAGCTACAATCTACAGATTAACCGACTCATGCTTCGACTTCTTCCTTTACCGGTTTCACTGGGCAATATTCCCCAAATGAAGGAATTGCTCAAACAAGGTTAACGTTGACTTGAGGATTTCTATAGCTGCTTTGCGATGTTCTAAAGGAACTTCACCGTGGATGTGTCTTCATGGTAGTACTACTTTGATAAGTTGTGATGATCACACGGTGGACCACTCGAGAAATAATTATATGCCTGCTCAAGTTGGTTTATGCTGCTTCTCCTCGATCTATTCAGACATCATTTCTTTCTCCAGCTGAAAGAGTTCCACCTTTTAGAGTTGCTTCAGGTGAACAGTTGCAGACAGCAGTGATGGACGATACAAAGCAGAAGAAGAGCGTCAGACTTTCTCTCATATTAGTAGCTCGATGTACCGTAAGAAACAAAATCAGTCCAACCTGTTGCGGTATCATAGTTTTTGATTATATAATACATGTAATTATGAGGAGAAATAAGATAGAGCTAAGAGAAAGTAAGGGATCCGAAACTGACGGATTGTAGATCATATGAGTCTTGGAGCCATTTGATCATTGAACTTTGCATATTTTGGGATGTCATTTGAGCGAGAAGTCCTATAAAAATGGTCTTTGTTATTGCCATTCGTCGCCATACATGCTAGCAGCCCCTTTTATAAGCGGATACATAAATCATGCCGGTCCAAAGTCGTCTTTTAGTCATTCCCATCTGCACCGGCGGAAGAGCGCATGCCCTCAACTGCAGTTGTCGCAGTTGCAGGCCGCCGGCCTAAACGAGCATTTGGCCGCTGGATTGGTGGCCTCGTAGCAGATCAACTTGTAGCAACACTTTGTCGTCACGCAGTTGCTCGGGTTGTTGGCGGAACAACACCGGCAGTCCGAGCACTGATTGTAACCAGCCAGCATACCGCCGGGCACATTGGCCAGAGTCAGGTATTTGACGGGAGTCACAGGTATGTACTGATCAGTGTTGGATGCTCCTGCATACGTACACCGAGAAATGAGTCCGTATATAATGTTACAGCTAAAAGAAAGGGAGGAGACTTGAAATAGACATCAGATCAGATGTGAAGGACGACCTTTGAGGGGAAGAGCAGAGAGTAGGAGAGCCAGCATCAACAGAACGAGGTTGGCGTTGAGGTTACCCATGATGGTTGGTAACTGTATGAGGGGGAGAGAGACAAAGAGATATATATAGGTATGGAAGCATCTCCCTTTGTCTTCCTTCTTTTGGTTTCAAAGGAGTATGCAAAGTATATCTTTGTTCTAAGATCAAATACTCGTCCCCTCTTGTGGCCATATCTATCGGGCATTAGCAGCACCTTCTTCACAAGGAGCATCTGTAATCTCAGATACTTTCTGCTCTCTCTTCGAAGGTCATCCTTCATTTGATGTAATGTCCGTTCCAAGTCTCCTTCGTTTCTTTCGGTTGTAGCTTTATGTACCGACTCATTTCTCGGTGGATGCATGCGTGTAGTCGACCTATTGCTCCTGCCGAATACTGGCCGATCGCCAACGTGCCCGGCGGCGTGCTGGGTGCTTACAAGCAGCTCTCGGACTGCCGATGTTGTTCCGCCACCGATCGGAAGAGAGTGCTTTTAAGGCAGTTCTTTATTATAGGATAAAATACACATCAGAGAAAAATCCAAAGAGAGAAATCTTTTATTAGAAATTCGTCCAAAAAAAAAAAAATCAAAGAATATGATATGAACCTTTCACAGTTTCAAGATTGGAGAATGGTAGCATCTTCATGCACCTCTTGAAAAGGTCATTTGACAATGTTCTCACAGTGCCTACACTGTTTCACCCTTTCATCACTGTTGGCAGCGTTTAATCATACTTTTGGCATTTTTATTTTTCTTCTCGGGTCATTGGATTTATGACTGTGAGGTTAAATTTGTACTTAATCGCAATTTAATTCTGACGTGGTATCAGATCTGAATCATACATGGCTTTTTTTCATCATAGAATGAATTGTGTTTTGACAAACATTATTATCGCCATGAAACAGAAGAAAAAAAATGTTAGAGTTATATATTTTTAGTCACATGAATTCGTAGTGCTAAAAATTATCCTTGGAAATTAAGTATATTTTCTACTAAATAAAATTCAGAGGTTTTTGCTGCATTTAAAAATCAATAAAATTGTTGAGAGAGAAGTCCCGTAAAAGTTCTCTTTTATTGCTATACTTTCTCCTCTTATTAGCGGATACAAAAACCATGCGTCCACCGATCTGCACCAGCGGAAGAGCTCATGCTCTCAATTGCAGTTGTTGCAGTTGCAGGCCGTCGGCTTAAACGAGCAGTTGGCGGCTGGATTGACGGCGTCGTTGCAGATGATTTCGTAGCAACACTTGGTCGTCTCGCATTTGCTTTGGTCGGTGGCGGAACAACACCGGCAATCCGAGCACTGCTTGTAAGCAGCCCGCACGCCGCCTGGCACGTCGGCGACAGGCCGGTACTCTACAGGAGTGACAGGAACGTACTCAGCATCGGACTTCTTTTCAGTGTCCGATGCTCCTGCATGCATGCACGGAACAAGAAGTGAGTCAGTGGATGCAAAGCCATGGACGTGGAATCAGAAGAAGGATGACCTTTGAGGGGAAGAGGCGAGAGTAGAAGAGCCAGCATCAGAACGAGGTTGGTGTTCAGGTTGCCCATGGTGGATAGAAACTATGGAGGGGGAGAGAGAGAGAAAGATACTTATACATGTAGGTAGAGGATGGTCTCCTTTGATGAGAGCGTTTAAGGTAGGTCTTATTATATGATCATATACTTATCACCTCTTTCCTCAATATGGAGATTTAGATACTGGTGGCCATATATTGGAGCATTACGATCATCTACAATCTCCTACATGATTACTGGCAGGTTAATCATACTTTTTTGGTGTTCTTAACCCATGTTTTGTTGTCAAATTGGATATTAACTTGGTCAAGCCTAAGATGATTCATTTACTGATGGCAAAAAATCAATTGATGTATTGATCAAGCCTATATCTGTTGATTGATCATGACCAACCTCGAATGATTTGGGATCCATAATTTCTATAGCGGAGCAAACGGCAGTGAAGTCCTGACAAATATGACCAATGAAGAAAGATATTGCAGGACCGATATCCTAGGAAGGTTTCGATATTACTCTTTGGTGATATTGCGCACATAAAACTCGAAGCTGGCTCATAAAAGATTGATGTAGCCGAGACGATATAGAGGGATTTATGACCTCTTGTTCTATTTAAATCTTCGGTGTTGTCATTAGCAGAAACATGAGATCTAATGGAAAAAGACCTTTGCAGGGAGGAGCTAACAGCGGAGAACGAGCATGTTTCTTCTAGTTTTCAACCTAAAATCTTAATCTTATAAGTTGTGATTAAACTCAGTATATGTAATCTGATTTTTATAATTCTTCAAATTATTCTATCTCCATGACTAGAGTTCAATATTTCCATCCCTAGGCATCTGAATCATGTACATCTTTCAAATAAAATCTATCACATTAAACTCATATATATATTATGACATTGGTGCTATCATCATCACCTATGTATATCTTTCAAATAAAATCTATCACATTAAACTTATATATATATTATGGTACAGTACATGTGTACCGAATGGTACACCCAGGTGTACCGAGCACTATAGTATTACTATAGTGCACCGCTACAGTGCTATATTGCACTGTTACAGTCGAAATCGATCGTACCGATAGCGGGCGATCCTCGTACCGGTACGTACCGCCCATATCGGGTGGTACAATTCGGTATTGCAGACCCTGATATTATGACATTGGTGCTATCATCATCACCTATCAAATTTTAAGTATAGGGGTTCCTTTGGGTAGGGCAACAAGCAAAGCAAATCTGGTGGCAGTGCGTGGATCCAAATCATGAATCATTAAGAGATCCATTTGTGGTATGGACATTGGATATCCTTTCGGTCTCATGAATCATATGCAAATCACAGAGATGGCACGAGCCAGATGACGAACATGAATCAAATCCGTGTAACATATGCCTAATAGTATGCGTCAATGTTGGATGAACTAATATTTATTTTCCATTCACATGATTTATTAACGTAAAAAACTCTTCAAAATAAAACATACTACCGATTCCTCATTTAATAGACGATGGAGAAAAGCCTCTTTCGATCTCACCCTTCTTCACCCTCGGAAGAGTGCAGAGTTGCAAGCAACGTTGGTGGTCAGCATGTGTTTGTTTGACTTTGACTTCTAATATGTATATATATGTTATTTTTTGTGATTTTTTTGCAAAAAGAGATGTTAGTTTAACATCATATCGCCTTATTTTTAGCTTAGTTGGGATTTCAACCAGCACTCCATATTTAAGATAAATTTTCTAGTAACGACAGAATAAATATTATTCATCGACAAACCACCAACTAAGTGGAAACCGATCGAGCATTAAAGTGCACAATAATCATGCGTGACTGCCGCTCACAGAGAGAAGAAAAAGGCAACGTTTGATCTTCCCCCCCGTCTCGCCCATCTGCATCCTCTCATTGACAGTTGTTGCAGTTGCAGGATATCGGCTTATACGAGCAATGGCCGAAGGGCTTGTCCTGGTTGCATTTGATTTGGTAACAACACTTCCTTGTCGAGCATTTGCTCCGGTCACTGATGGCACAACACGTGCAATTCGAGCACACCTTCGTCTCCTCGTGGACAACGCTGATCACGTCGGCGACAGCTCGGTGTTGGACGGGAGAGACAGGTACGTAATCGTCCGCTCCTGCATGCAGGCGTTTAGAAACCAGTCAGTATATACTTGGAAGCGACATGGAGATGGGATGAAGGATGATGACCTTTGTGGGGAAGGGCGGAGAGCAAGAGAGCGAGGATGAGAAAGAGGCTAACGTTGAAGTTGCCCATGGCGGTAGGAACTGTAAAGAGAGTAGTGAGAGAGGGAGAATATATAAGGGAGAGACGGGAGGTGATTCCCACGTATTGGAGATACGAACTGGGTATCAAAATATCTAATTTTAGATACAACACGGAAAGAAATCAGTATTGATTCCTCATTTATTTGAGGATAAAGAAAGTGCCAAAATACCGCAACATAGGCTAAATATTATTCACCAACAGACCACCAACTAAGTGGATGCCAATCAAACATCAAAGTGCATAATAATCATGCGTGACAGCCGCTCACAGAGAGAAGAAAAAAAACAACGTTTGATCTTCTCCATCTCGCCCATCTGAATCCTGTCATTCACAGTTGTTGCAGTCGCAGGATATAGGCGTAAACGAGCAATGGCCGAATGGCTTGCAAGGCTGGTTGCATTTGATTTGGTGACAACACTTCATTGTCTGGCATTTGCTCCCGTCATCGCCGGCACAACACGTGCAATCCGAGCACACCTTGGCCGGGTCCGACAGAATACCGCCGGCGATAGCTCGATGTTGGACGGGAGAGACAGGTACGTAGTCGTCAATGGGGGGCGTTCCGTTGTGCGATGCTCCTGCATGCAGGCGTTGAGAAACCAGTCAATATATACTTGGAAGGGACAGAGATGAGATGGAAGATGACTTTGTGAGGGAAGACGGAGAGCAGGAAAGCGAGGATGAGAAAGAGGCTGACGATGAGGTTGCCCATGGCGGTAGGAAACTGTGGAGGTGGGGGAGAGAGAGAGAGAGAGAGGTGTATATATAGGCGTACAAGAACGTCTCACTATGCGTTGCTTCGAAGAGAGGAGGGTTTAAAGTGGGTCTTTATTTTATTATGGAGATTTGAAGACAAGTGGCAGTTTCTATTGGATATTAATACCTTAGGATTATCTATAATATCTCCACGTTTCAGAATCTAGATTGGACATGATGCATAATTATATTCGATGATTTTTTTTCTCTCTTAATATAAATTAAATTTTCATATATAATTTGTTGTTTTATTTAAATTAGTAACGTTATTATTTATTTAGTAGGGTTAAAGAAATGATTAAGATTGATTTCCTTAATCAAATGGACATGTTAGAAATTTTATTAATTATTTAAATTATTAATCAATTTATTTTTGATAAATAATATAATTTTTAGAAAGTAAATAATTCAAATTTTATTTTTTATATAAAAATAAAATAAAATTAAACATTAAATTATTATTTATCTTTCGAGAAAAGTTGGACTCTCTCTCTCTCTTTTATTCTTCATTGAATATGATAATGGCAGGATCCTCTACTCTTTTCCTATTAGTTTTTATTTAATTTAAAATTTTTAATATTAGAATTATTATAATTTATATGATACATAATAATATTTTAATTTTAAAATTTTATAATTAATAAATAATGATCATTAAAATATGATGTTAGAATAATTAGTTATTTTAATAATAGATTTAAT
>LVTN01001788.1:16579-29537 GCA_001649415.1 Musa itinerans
CGCACCTAGTGTTTTTTATATATATATATATATATATATATATATATATATATATAATCTCATTATTATATATATCATTGAGATGTATTGTATGTGATTGATAGATGATTTTATTTACTATATAAGAATTTTTTTTAATACATAAATTATATAATAAATTGATGATACGTTATCATTTCATTTTAGATTGTTGATATTTGTATATGTTTCATAAATATGAAAGATTATTTTTATAATTTTTCGAAGATACACACATGTTATTACTATTTTCATCATATATTTATTTGAACATGTAATATACATGCCCCCTCTTAATATGATAAATATAATAAAATATCTTGAGTGATTCAGTCAATCTTATACACACATGTTATTACTATTTTCATCATATATTTATTTGAACATGTAATATACATGCCCCCTCTTAATATGATAAATATAATAAAATATCTTGAGTGATTCAGTCAATCTTAGTTGACTGAATAACCAAAATCGAACATACGATCGGTACAGATCCTCTGAGCATTGTGGAAAAATCTTGGAGATGTTCCAGCACTAATGAAATCAAAATATAAAATAAATAATATTAAGAGAAAAATGGGAAGTAGGTAAATTTGAGTTGAGTACCAAGTTAGAAACATATCCTCTCTCTAAAAAAAAATAAAGCAGAATACATAGACTTCTCTAATCTCTTCCAACGACAAAATGACAAATAACAAATTGAGTAAAGACAGAAATCGTACGACAAACAACACAGACAAATTTTTTGGTTTTCCCTTAATGTCACATCAAATTTTGCATGGCTATTTATTTTCTCTTATTTTGATTGCACATTTGTAGCTTAATTTGGATGATGCCAAGCGGCACTCTATATTTAAGATAAATTTTCTAGTATAAAGCGATCTTAGTTTAACATCATTATCGCCTTATTTTTAGCTTAATTGGGATTTCATCCCTGCACTCCATATTAAGATAAATTTTCCAGTAACGACAGAATAAAAAGTGCCAAAATACCGCAACATAGGGTAAATTTTATTCACCAACATACCACCAACTAAGTGGATGCCAATCAAGCATTAATGGCGCATAATAATCATGCAACACAGAGAGAAGAAAAAAGCAACGTTTGATCTTCCCAATCTCGCCCGTCTGAATCCTGTCATTCACAGTTGTTGCAGTCGCAGGATACAGGCGTAAACGAGCAATAGCCGAATGGCTTGCCGGGCAGGTTGCATTTGATTTGGTGACAACACTTCATTGTCTGGCATTTGCTCCCGTCATCGCCGGCACAACACGTGCAATCCGAGCACACCTTGGCCGGGTCCGACAGAATACCGCCGGCGATAGCTCGATGTTGGACGGGAGAGACAGGTACGTAGTCGTCAATGGGGGGCGTTCCGTTGTGCGATGCTCCTGCATGCAGGCGTTGAGAAACCAGTCAATATATACTGAAGGGACATAGAGATGAGATGAATGATGACTTTGTGAGGGAAGACGGAGAGCAGGAAAGCGAGGATGAGAAAGAGGCTGACGATGAGGTTGCCCATGGCGGTAGGAAACTGTGGAGGTGGGGGAGAGAGAGAGAGAGAGAGGTGTATATATAGGCGTACAAGAACGTCTCACTATGCGTTGCTTCGAAGAGAGGAGGGTTTAAAGTGGGTCTTTATTTTATTATGGAGATTTGAAGACAAGTGGCAGTTTATATTGGATATTAATACCTTAGGATTATCTATAATATCTCCACGTTTCAGAATCTAGATTGGACATGATGCATAATTATATTCGATGATTTTTTTTCTCTCTTAATATAAATTAAATTTTCATATATAATTTGTTGTTTTATTTAAATTAGTAACGTTATTATTTATTTAGTAGGGTTAAAGAAATGATTAAGATTGATTTCCTTAATCAAATGGACATGTTAGAAAGTTTAACATCATTATCGCCTTATTTTTAGCTTAATTGGGATTTCATCCCTGCACTCCATATTAAGATAAATTTTCCAGTAACGACAGAATAAAAAGTGCCAAAATACCGCAACATAGGGTAAATTTTATTCACCAACATACCACCAACTAAGTGGATGCCAATCAAGCATTAATGGCGCATAATAATCATGCAACACAGAGAGAAGAAAAAAGCAACGTTTGATCTTCCCAATCTCGCCCGTCTGAATCCTGTCATTCACAGTTGTTGCAGTCGCAGGATACAGGCGTAAACGAGCAATAGCCGAATGGCTTGCCGGGCAGGTTGCATTTGATTTGGTGACAACACTTCATTGTCTGGCATTTGCTCCGGTCATCGCCGGGACAACACGGGCAATCCGCGCACACCTTGGCCGGCTCCGACAGAATGCCGCCGGCGACAACTCGATATTGGACTGGAGAGACAGGTACGTAATCGTCATTGGAGGGCGTTCCGTTGTGCGATGCTCCTGCATGCAGGCGTTGAGAAACCAGTCAATATATATTTCGAAACCAGTATACTTGGAAGGGACATAGAGCTGAGATGAAGGATGACCTTTGTAAGGCAAGACGGATAGCAGGAGAGCGAGGCTGAGAAAGAGGCTGACGTTGAGGTTGCCCATGGCGGCAGGGAACTGTGGCAGGGAGAGAGAGAGAGAGAGAGAGAGGCAGTTTCTATTGGATATTAATACCTTAGGATTATCTATAATATCTCCACGTTTCAGAATTTAGATTGGACATGATGCATAATTATATTCGATGATTTTTTTTCTCTCTTAATATAAATTAAATTTTCATATATAATTTGTTGTTTTATTTAAATTAGTAACGTTATTATTTATTTAGTAGGGTTAAAGAAATGATTAAGATTGATTTCCTTAATCAAATGGACATGTTAGAAATTTTATTAATTATTTAAATTATTAATCAATTTATTTTTGAGGCGTAAAAGAACGTCTCACTTATGTGTTGCTTCGAAGAGAGGATTTTGTATTGGAAATTATTTACATTATCGATAATATCTCCACGTCTGAGAATCGAGATTGGACATGCTGCATAATTACATTCCATGATATTTTTTTCTCTCTTATTATAAAATAAATTATCATTTATAAATTTTTTTTATTTAAATTATTAACTTAATTATTTGTGTAGTAGGGTTAAAGAAATTATTAAAATTGATCTTTTTAATCATAAAGTTAAAATTGATTTCTTTAATCATAAGGACATGTTAGAAATTTTGTCAATGAATTAAATTATTAATTCTTTTATTTTTTATGAACGATATGATTTTTAGAAAGTACATAGCTTAAATTTTATTTTTTGTGTGTGAACCAAAAATAAATATTACAATTCTATCTTTGTATATGAAAATAAAATAAAAATAAAAATCAAATTATTGTTTACCTTTGGAGGAGATCTCGTAAAGGGGGCTCCCCCCCATTTTTATTCCTCACCAAGTGGAGGATTGCGGGGAGGATCTTTTATTCTTTTCTTATTAGCTTTTATTTAATTTTAAAATTTTGATATTATAATTATTATAATTTATATGATATATAATAATATTTTAATTTTAAAATTTTATAATTAATAAATAATGATCATTGAATTATGATGTTAGAATAATTAGTTAATTTAATAATAGATTTAATTCATTTAATTAGACATATTTATGTTTTATAAATTTGTATGATTTAATTAGTTTTCAATTTGGAATCATTAATCTAAATTAGTTAAATTATGAAAAAGAATGGATTTGAAGTTATTTATTATTTTATAAAATTTTAAGTACCTCTAAAAAAATATTAAAATCTAATTTAATAAAAAAGATCAAATTGGGATTAGACCAAAGTTAAGTTGGTCGATCAAACTAGCTAAACCCATGTAGTCTAAGTATGACCTAACACATATGGTCAAGTATAACTTAATTGACGTAGCAAAGTATTATATAAACTATGTGGTTAGGTATGACCTAACTCATGTAGCCAGTTTCAACTCAACTTATGTGGCTAAGTATAACTCAACCCATATGGTTATGAATAAACCATATGGCTAGGTATGGTGTAACTATAAAGCCAAGCATAACCTACCTTATGCAGCTAAATATGATTCAACTCATGTGAATAAGCACAACCCAACCCATATGGTCTCACGACCCAACTTATATGACTATGCATAACCTAACACAAGAATCATGTATGGCTTAATTCAATGCTAAGGCTTAGCCCAACTCGTAAGTTAGACTTAGCTCAACTCGCGAAATTAGACATACTCAACTATGCAACTAGCGCTAGACATATCATTACCCCTCTATCTAACTTATTGTACCTTAACCTAACCTGTTACCTAGGATGGATATGTTCAATGCACATGACCTATCCAAAACTTAAGTGGGTTGATTTTATCTAGGCTAGCACTATACTAAATAATCTTTTTTTTATTTATTGGTTTGAGCTTTTTAATTAACTAAATCAAATAGTTTTGATCTGATCAGTTTAAGTCGATTCAAGGTGATTCTACACTAACTTGTTCGATTCAAGCCCACTTGACATAATTGAAATTAATATTATACGGTAGTTCTAAATCAGTTTTATAAGGATTTGATATAGGTTTTATTATGCTCTAATTTAATTGAGTTTGATTTAAGTAAATTAGGTTATTCTAATTAGGATTTTGATTGATTGAGGATTATTAAAAAAATAATATATCATATTTTTATGATTTGATAAACTTAAAAGTTTTATCTCAAGACATCATTTGAAAATGATTATTCATTTCTCTTATTTTTTAGTTTAAATTAATAATATTACTATGATTGTTACTATGTAGTATATGTGACTACTAAGTGATTAACATTGGAAGTTAAACATATGAAAGAAGTTACAAGTTCATCACAATGCGGAGCCACCAATCGACATATTTTAGCAAGTCATAGCATAATCCCTTGTAATATTTTATTATACTACTTCTTGAATACATGAATGAGTGAATGAAAATAAATGAATGATTATAGATCTCTACCAAGGGCAAGTAGGGTGATTCTCTTTGGGGATTGGTGAACTATTAAACGTGATGGTTAGATGGTTTCTCTATTTGTTATTGGGAGGAACATGTCCCCACTTGAGCGAGTAAGAAAAACCACTATATCTGTTATTGAGAGTGTAATAGGAGTTCTCTTCATCTACTGATGCGAGGAATCCATATTGTAAAATATACTTTTCCATTCGCTATTAGGAAAGTACACCACCAAATATGATATATGTTTTTGTTATTGATTGTCATGTATGTCATTGAAATGTATTACATATGACCCATGCATAATTTTATTTACTGTATAAAAATTATTATTATTATTTTAATACATGAGTTACATAATAAATTGATATTTTATCATTTTATTTTTAATTATTAATATTTATATATATTTTACAAATATTAAAGATTATTTATATTTTTTGAAGATTTCTATTAGTATGTGTGGTTACTGATATATTTTTATCCTATATTTATTTTTGAAATAACCTACTATTTTATAATAGATTATCGATTGAATATGCAATATGCATATCCCCTCTTGATATCATGAATATAATAAAATATCTTGAGTGATATGGTCAATCAACTTGATGATCTCTTGGGAATATGATGTCATGATTTGATTACAAAGATCCCCTTAGTATTATGAAAATTATTAAAGATGCTCAGCACTAGTGAAATCGAAATATAAAATAAATAATGTCACGATAAAAAGGAGAAGTTGGTAAGTTTGACTTGAGTATCGAGTTAAAAACATATCCTCTCTTTCTTTAAAAATAAAAGAGAAATACTTAGACTTCTCAAACCTCTTCCAGCGACACAAGGACAAATAACAAATTGAGTAAAGACAAAAATTATAAGGCAAACAACAGAGACAAAATCCATTCGCATGAATTATTAACTTAAAAACTCTTTAAAAATAAAATATACTACTATTTCTCATCGGTTGCATTGGTGTTATTGGTCTATCATGTTATTGCCAAATGGAATGCTTTAGACCTTTTCATATGGAGCACTTTGGACTGTTTTGATCATATTGTAGTTAATGAGTGTGCTTCAGGCTGTTTCAGTTGCTCTATCATTGAATGGAGCATTTCAAGTCATTTTAGCTACATTGTTGTCGAAGCACGTTACGTCAGTTTGGTCGTGTTATTATCGAATGGGGATCATTTGAGCATACCTTGTGTTAAAAAAGGATACTACTTTGTGATTGATGGATATGATCGTTGAAGGTGATTTGGTGATCCGACATGATATGTGTTGTGCTAATACACACCCTCATCCAATCTTATTGTGGGAGTCTCCATGCTTTTGGTCAACCCAATTATTATCTTGGGCTTTGCCAAGTTAATCCTAAGCATATCGGGCTGCCACCGCACTTTCGAGATCAGCCATGGAAGCAGTGAATATATAATGACTATTTAAGTGAAAATACTTCCCTGATATATGTCTGAGTCTATTTGCTTTGGCTTGGAACCTCTGCAGTGACGTTGAAGCATATTGTAGCTCGCTATCGCGTGGTTGTGGCAGTTGTTTCGTGCTATTGTTGGCGAAGACCGATATCTTTTGGAGACAAGGGTAAAGTCGAGTTGTCGATGTGTCTTGATGACTTGATAACATTGGGTATACAACACTGCACCTACAAGCTCATCGAGTGCTGCCTCTTTGGTATCGAGATCGATCATCTGTTAGCAGCCACCTCTTTGAAAGAACCAACTCTTCGTGAAGTTCAACCCCATCGGTGTCAAGTGACACCTCTTTAGGGGATCAACAATTTTAGTGTCGGAAATCATCTCTTTATATAAAACATCTTTGTAGAAACTCATTCATGTTAGTGTCAGAAACCACCTGAACAGAGGTTTGGTTATCCCAATCACAAACATCTTGGAACAGCAAAGCTAATCCATCCTAAGACTCATTCATGTGTTGCGAGTTTCATTTTATTTTTTGGTGGAAAAAGCCTTGCTTGTATAAAATTTAGAACTTCTGACATTAATATTTTGACTTGGACAGACTCAAGCATACGATTGATTGGTCATTAGAATATATCACAAAGGTCACCGTGTTTTGATTTGGTCTTGACTTCTAATATGTATATACGTACATATATCATTTCGTGATTTTTTTTTTGTGATTGGGATCATTACGTATATATATGTATACACGCAAGTAGCAGTTTTAACTTGACATCCTATCGCTTTCTTTTTAGCTTATTTGGGATTCCGATCAGCACCTCATATTTAAGATAAATTTAGGCTATATGATCATTCACCAACATAATACCAAGGAAGTGTTCGAGCATCAAAGTTCATAATAATCATACGTGACTGCCGCTTACAAAGAGAAGCAAAAGGCAACGTTTGATCTTCCCCATCTCAACAATCTGCACCGGCGGAAGGAGTGCATCCTCTCAGTTGCAGTTGTTGCAGTCGCAGGCTATCGGCTTATACGAGCACTGGCCAGACGGCTTGCCCTCTCTGCATTTGATTTGATAACAACACTTCATTTGTTGGCATTTGTTCGGGTCACTATTGGAACAACACCTGCAATCCGCGCACGTCTTCAACTCGTCCTGTGAGACGGTGATCAAGCCGGCGACGGGAGAGACAGGTAGGTAAGTTTCATTGGAGGGCGTTCCGGTGTTCGATGCTCCTGCATGCAGGCATTGAGAAATTAGACAATATATACTTAGAAGGGACATGGAGATGAGATGAAGGATGACCTTTGTGGGGAAGGGCGGAGAGCAGGAGAGCGAGGACGAGAAAGAGGCGGACGTTGAGGTTGCCCATGGCGGTAGGAAGCTGTAAAGAGAATGAGAGAGCGGGGCAGGGAGAGGAGAATATTTATAGAGGATTCCCACGTATGACGATACGTATTGGTATCAACACCTTCTTAAAAATCTCCCATACTATATCGGTCACGTAGTATATTTTTACGTGCACACCACTCGATATGATGACGTGTGAAACCCTCGTGTGGGTTTCAATACATCTCTTCTAGGTGCAAGTTAGTCAATCGTCCAGATGAATAGCATATATAAGTCAAATATCCCAATCAGATTTTTCCTCACCCAGCCACTTGCCATAACTATGACAATAATCAAAAGATCTAGTTTTGGATACATGGAAAGAAATCAGTATTGATATTGTCAAAGATTTCTTGGGTCAGGTTTTACTAACTTAGGCATTTTAGATATGTTAGCCTTGTGTCTTTATTGTGACAGATGTTATTTTATATGAGTCAGGATTTTCTAACACATATTTCGAGCACATTAGCCTTGTGCTGCTATGATAGATTTCTTCATATGGGTTGATTTTTCTCGACTCATACATCTCGGTTCCTTATAGAGTGAGTTGATTCTTGAGTCACTTGTAGTCTCAGCATCAGTTCAATAACAAATCGATCTTTTACCATTTTGCTCTTTCGTCTTCTCAAGTCATGATGTCTCTTCTTTCTTATCCAAGTTCCTCTCAATCTATTTCTCATTAGATGGTTGAGATCCATGCTTTGTCCTTAGATAACCCAAGGGCGGAGGAAGTCTCGACCTCCCTTTCGTTAAGGGAGGCAGTTCCCGTGAACCCAAAAATTCTTCAGGATCAATGAAAAGCTTACATAATTGTAATTCAGTGGTGAGTGCATCACTTATCGATCACCTACGAATTAAGTATTTCTTCCCGACCAAGTTTGATTTATAAGTCCTCCAACTCGATCAACGTCTGTTTGATCTTATGCTGGGGTCTCTTTACTTGTCCCATAACTTCTTCGAGGTACGACTTCATCTTCCCCTTCATCCAATGATAATATTTTGTCTACAATGGTGGAAGATATCATATTCTCAAATGGTACCCAACTTATTGTGCTATACAGTAGTGTTTATCAGGGAATGTTGGTGCTCCAACATTACTCCGACTCACAAATTTTTTGCGGCTTATTTTTGACTATGTAAGGGGAGAAATGGCTACTATCATAGGTTCAAGTTGGTCGGTGCACTACATAGATAATACCCCCTCTTTCTTATCAGACAAGGTGGCTCAAGAGCTTTGACTAAGGGATATACTCACTTCTTTTATGGCCATTCGAAAGATGGATAAGGACTGCCTGATCGATATAGGTCTTAGCTCAACTCCTCGGGGTTGGCTCAAATATCCTATTACTTTATCTTATACCTCTTTTTAATCCTCTACAACTTTGTGATTGTGGTCCTTTATGGACATGAATCTGCATTCTTTAAAGAGGAAGGAGCCTGGCTCTTCTTCGGGCATGATGATGGCCTCATCGACTCCAGCCTCTATCCATGTGCCACCACTTGAGGCATCATGTCTAACTCGGTTCGACCACCATGCTAGCACCAACAAGCCATGAAAGAAGTAGAAGATTATTGTGAGCTTTATGACCTGAGGAGCTATCTCCTCCCGAGGTAGGTCCACCAATGATGATGTCAATATGTCTTTCCACTAACCCCTGAGGTTAGGGTAAAGGTTCTCAATACCTTTGAACAAACTGCCCGAGGTGTCCTCAATGAATGAGTTCTTCAATTTGTTATTTTAAGTCATAACAATATTTTGTGTTATATCTATAATCTAGATGGAAGCGACAATACTTAGATCTCTCTTTTTACTAATGGAGTCTTCATCAATTGAGGGTCTTTTAAGGGTCCATTCTCTTTTATTTATAAAAAGACTTCAGTTTTGGTCATATTCAGAGAAGTTGACTCGAGCCTTGAGTGAGGTAGTTCGGGTTGGTCACTTCTTCTTTGCTATAGGGACCTTAGGGTTAATAGGGATTGTATCTGGTATTATCTCAATCTTTTGAATGTTTCTTTGTGTTTACCCGAGACCATTACCTCAGTCGCGATGTATTGATTAGCCCACTGGAGTACTTTAGGTACTGTTGCCAGTGACCTCTTTACCAATGACAAAAAAAACGAGAGGGCTTGATTTCCATTAAGAATGTATGTATAACAAGTGATGGATGTATATCTTGCATGCCTTAGATCTAATTGGTGAATTGAGTGATAAAGTCTGAGAGCATCTCCTCCTCTCTTTGCCTAAGTCAGAGAAGTATTATCGCCAATGACTTCGGGTATACATTTCTAAGAAAATGAAGCTCGAATTCCCTCACGAGCTAAATAAAGAAATTGATAGAGAGCAGCTTTAGAGGGGTATACCATTCTCGTGGCATGACTCTTAACATAGTTGGTAAGGCACAACATATTAGAGCATCCGAAGTGTCGTAGAGTGATATTTAGGCATCAAAAGCGTCAATATAATCTAGTATGTTGATATTATTGTTAAAGGTCTCTAATAATGAGGAACATAAGTTGATCGGTATCAAGTCCTCTTGGGTGTCTTTGATAAACGATGACTAACTTGAGATGGGGTTGGTTGACCCTTTCTTTGTGGATTGTTGAAATTCTCATAGTATTTTTTTCAATCATTGGTCTATTTGTCATAGTTGGATCCTCCGGAATCATTTGTCGAATTTACTAATTGAGTTTAGGATTCAAGTAGAACAAAATGGTGGTATGACAGTTTGTTAAATTCCATAGTTAAGAAACGAGATGCTTGCTCGACTAGTGGCTCAAAGGGCCTCAGGTGCTCTTGAGATATTAGTATTGCGATGGGGGTGGGGGAATCTCGACGGGCACTAGCATCGGTTAAGCTACTAACTATGATTGAGGTGGTGGTATCACTTATTGGGTTAGTTAGGGTAAGGGCGGTGCAACAGCTTACATCATATCCATTAACGTTTGCACATATTGAGAGAGGTTTAGGAATGCTTTAGTGGGGATGAGTAGGTGACTTAGAGTGGCTCCCACGTCATTGAGCAGAGGCCAATATCGCGTTGATGATTACATCGAGATGGATGCATCCACATGTGGAAAGGGTGGTTGTTGTGTCCTGAGTGAAAGTGCTATGGGTCGAGGTCAAGGCCTCCACACTTGAGCATTCATCAAGAGAGTTGGTAGGTGAATGCTCTTGTGACATTGGGCCCTCCTTCTAGCCCCAAAATATTGGGAAAAAATATCGTTGACATCTTGATTAGCTCGACATAGTTTGGACTAATATGTGCAAGATTGTCCAAGGTTCCTTTGAGGTGAAAACACAATGCTCTTATGGTGTCACCGACACGAAGACCAAGATTAGAAAAAGTTTCTCAATCCGATCCCTCCGACACTCAAGTCAGTAACCCTGAGTCTTCGAGTGCAAATGTGAGTGGTCTCAAAATATTTTCTTTTCCTTTATGATAAAGATAAGCTTTTATATCTAATCGTAAAAAGGTACGAATGAAGCTTGTGATTACATTTCTCCTTATAAATACTGAAAAGTAAGCTTATAATTGTCTTTCTCATCCGAAATGATAAATTTACAATTGCCTTACTTGTCATAAATGACAAAGAAGTTTTATTTTATCCTCCCTCGTTCGACGCCACATGACAATGTCCGATGATTAGTAGACATTATGTCCAATATCACATATAATATCCCAAATGTCCCTCACCCATCCCAATAATATCACATACGTGTACACCTACACAACATATGCTTAATTATATACGTCAATGTTGCATTAGCTAAAATTTGTTTTCGGTTCACATGATTTATTAACGTAAAAAACTCTTTAAAATATTATATACAATCGATTCCTCATTTATTTGAGGATAGAGAAAAGTCTTTTGATCTTTTCCATCTCACCAATCTGCACCCTCGGAAGAGTGCATGCTCTCAGCTGCAGTTGGTGCAGTTGCAGGCCACCAGCTTAAACGAGCAGTTGGCGACTGGCTCGCCGGACTCGTTGCAGATGATTTGGTAGCAGCACTTGGTGCTCTCACGTTTCCGGGGGTCGGTGGCGGAACAACACCGGCAGTCCGATCACTGCTCGTAAGCAGCCGGCACGCCGTCGGTCACATCGCCGACAGGCCGGTGCTCCACGGGAGCAATGGGTACGTACTCAGCATTGGATTGCGCTGCAGTGTCCGGTAGCTGAGCCAGGATATAAGTTACAACTAAAAGAAAGGAAGGAGATTTAGAAGGAACAGCTGAAAGATGACCTTTGAGGAGGAGAGCGGAGTGTAGGAGAGGCAGCATCAGAATGAGGTTTCCCATGGTGGTCAGAAACTGTAGATATATATACGTAAAGGAACGTCTCCCTTTGCCTTTTCCTTCTTTTGCTCTAAAAAGAGGGTTTAAGGTGGGTCTCTTTATTTTTCTATCCGTTACTAGTGAGCATTGATACCTTAATCTCCACGTCTCAGAACCAAGTAAGGTCTCTTGGGTGATTCAGTCAACCTAGATAGTGTTCTCCTGGCGAACATGAATGGTGTCAACGTCAATATCAGTGTGAAAAGATTTCGTTATCTTTTGGTTCTTTTTGTAAGATGTGCCTTTAGCTTCATATCATATTCCCCAAGTAGCAATCTAAATTTAACATGGAAACATTAGGTAATTTTCTAGTAACATCAAAGAGAAGAAAAGAACAGAAACAATGCAAGTATGCCCAATTTTCAATTAAGCAATTATAATTCCCATTTTTCGCAAACATTGTACGAACTCCTTCATGGGTAGCATTAATTAACGCTCGACGTGCACACGGAAACTGCTGCTCACACACAGAAAGAAAAGGCAACGGTTGATCTGTCCCATCTCGCCCGTCTGCACCGGCGGAAGAGTGCGGGCTCTCAGTTGCAGTTGGCGCAGCAGCAGTTGATCGGCTTAAGCGAGCAGTAGTTGAACGGCTTGCCGGGCTGGTTGCAGATGATTCGGTGACAACACTTGGTTTGCTGGCAATTCCTCTTGTCACTGCCGGAACAACACTGGCACTCCGAGCACACATGAAACGGTGCCAGCACGCCGCCGTAGAAGGCGCTGATCACTTCGCCGGCGACAGGTTGGTGTTCGACAGGAGAAACAGGTATGTTATCGTCGGTGGGGTAAGTTCCATTGTCCGATGCTCCTGCA
>LVTN01001788.1:29823-56823 GCA_001649415.1 Musa itinerans
TTATTTTATTATGGAGATTTGAAGACAAATGGCAGTTTCTATTGGATATTAATACCTTCAAAAGGATTATCTATAATATATCCACGTCTCACAATCTTAGACATGCTACATACATGTACTCATCGATTTTTTTTTTCCTCTTAATATAAATCAAATTATTATAAATAATGTGTAATTTTATTTATATTATTATTATTTTTGTATAATATGATTAAAAAATTATTTTTTAAAAAAAATATATTAATTAAAGTATTTTATTAATAAATTAAAATTTTAATTTATTTATTTTCTAGTGAATGATAGAAGCCAAATAGTTTAAATTTTATGTTTGTATGTTAACCATAAGAAATAAAGATCACAATTCTACCTTTGTATATGAAAGTAAAATTAAAATTAAAATTAAATTATTATTTATCTTTTGAAGAGAGTTAATAAAGAGAGCTCCCTTTTTTTATTTCTCATCGAGCTCGACAATAAGAGGACTGAGTAGAGAATTTCTTGAAGAGAGTTAGGATACTTTATTCTTTTCTTATTAATTTTATTTATATTATAAATTTTTTTATATTAAAATTATTATAATTTATATGATGCATAATAATATTTTAATTTCATAATTTTATGATTAATAAAATAATGGTCATTGAATTATAATTTTAGAATAATTAGTTATCTTTCAAAAAAAAATATTGTGTTCATAATTTTATGATTAATAAAATAATGGTCATTGAATTATAATTTTAGAATAATTAGTTATCTTTCAAAAAATTATATATTGTGTTCATAATTTTATGATTAATAAATAATGGTCATTGAATTATAATTTTAGAATAATTAGTTATCTTTCAAAGAATAATTAGTGAAGAAAGATTGAAATCTCTTTAGAATCTACGGTGTGTTCTAACCTTTGCTTTGTGTATTAAGAGATGATGGAGGCCAAGTTTATGAGATATGGATGATTGTTAATACCTCATTAGTCATTTAGTTGACACATCACTATTGATTGGGTATAGATCCATTGAGCTTTGTGAAAAATTCTTACAGATGTTCCAGCACTAATAAAATCAAAATATACATGGATGGCTGTTGACAAACCTATTGTTGAGACCTCAATCTCATTCGAGGCTAACTTGGCCTTACAAAATCGACTATTTCGGATATAATAATTAAGAATTATCGAACATACGGTACAGATCCACTAAGCTTTGTGAAAAATTCTTGAAGATGTTCCAGCACTAATAAAATCAAAATATAAAATAAATGGTGTTACGATAAGAATTGAGAAGTAGATAAGTTTGAATTCAGTACAGAATTAAAACCATATCCTTTCGCAAAAAAACACAAAAGGCATACTTGACTTCTTCTCTAATCTCACGAAGTGAACGCAAAAGGAGAAATGTCTCCTTTGATCTTCTACATCTCCACCAGTCTGCACCCACGAAAGCACGCCGAGCTCTTATAAGCACTTGTCGCAGCTGCAAGCAACCGGCTTAAGAGAACAATAGCGACCAGGCTGATCGCAGATGATTTTGTGACAACATTTCGTGATCCGGCACTTGCTGGGGTCACTACCGGAACAACACTGGCAATCCGAGCACAGTGGCACAGTAATCAACTCGTGATCATGGAAGGCGCTAATCTGGTCGCCGAGAGGTCGATGTTCGACAGAGAAAACTGGTATGTAGTCGTCATCATTGGAGTGTGTTCCTGTCTCTAATGCTCCTGCATGCAGGTATCAAGAAACAAGTTCAAGTGTAAAAGCTATAGTTTTATCATATCAAAAGATGAAGGATGACCTCTGTAGGGAATAGCGAAGAGCAGGATGGCGAGCATCAGAAAGAGGTTGGCGTTATTGCCCATGGCGATAGGAAACTATGGTGCACCCCATTCGACAGAGAGAGGTGTATATATAGTATATTTTTACGTGCACCCCATTCGATACGATGACGTGCGAAACCCACGTGTGGGTTTCAATACATCTCTTCTGGGTGCAGGTTAGTGAATCGTCCAGATGAATAGCATATCTTGGTCAAATATCCCAATCAGATTTTTCATCACCCTGCCACTTGCCATAACCATGACAACAATCAAAAGATCTAATTTTGGATACAACACGGAAAGAAATCAGTATTGATATTGTCAAAGATTTCTTGGGTCAGATTTTCTTAACGTACGCATTTTAGACATGTTAGGCTTATGCCTTTATTGTGACAGATATAAAAACTTTTTATATGAGTTGGGATTTTCTAACATGTATTTCGAGCATTGGCCTTGTTCTGCTATAGCAGATTTCTTCATATGGGTTAGCTTTTCCTGACTCATATATCTTGGTTCCTTGTAGGGTGAGTTGATTCTTAAGTCACTCGTAGTCTCAGCATCGATTCAATAACAAATCGATCTTTTATCATTCTGCTCTTTCGTCTTTAAGTCATGATGTCTCTTCTTTCTTATACAAGTTCCTCTCAATCTATTTCTCATTAGATGGTCGAGATCCACGCTTTGTCCTTAGATAACCCAAGGGCGGAGGAAGTCCCGACCTCCCTTTTGTTAAGAGAGGCAGTTCCTGTGAACCCAAAAATTCTTCAGGATCAATGAAAAGCTTACATGATTGTAATTCAATGATGAGTGCATCACTAATCGATCACCTACAAATTAAGTATTTCTTCCCAACCAAGTTTGACTTACAAATCCTCCAACCCAATCAACGTCTGTTTGATCTCATGCCGAGATCTCTTTACTTGTCCCATAACTTCTTCGAGGTAAGACTTCATCTTCCCCTTCATCCAATGATAATATCTTGTCTACAATGGTGGAAGATATCGCATTCTCAAATAGTACACAACTTTGGTGCTATATAGTAGTGTTTATCAGGGAATGTTGGTGCTCCAACATTACTCCGATTCACAAACTTTTTGCGGCTTATTTTTGACTATGCAATGGGAGAAATGGCTACTATCATAGGTTTAAGTTGGTCGGTGCACTACATAGATAACACCCCCTCTTTCTTATCAGACAAGGAGGTGGGTCAAGAGCTTCGACTAAGGGATATACTCACTTCTTTTATGGCCATTCGAAAGATGGACAAGGACTGCATGATCAATATGAGTCTTAGCTCAGCTCCTCTGGGTTGGCTCAAATCTCCCATTACTTTATCTCATACCTCTTCTTAATCCTCTATAGCCTTGCGATTGTGGTCCTTTATGGACATGAATCTGCATTCTTTAAAGAGGAAGGAGCCTGGCTCTACTTCGAGCATGATGATGGCCTCGTTGACTCCAGCCTCTATCCATGTGCCACCACTCAAGGCACCACGTCTAACTCGGTCCGACCACCATGCTAGCACCAACAATCTAGGAAAGAAGAAGATTATTGTGAGCTTTATGACTTGAGGAGCTATCTCCTCCCGAGGCATGTCCACCAATAATGATGTCAATCTGTCTTTTCACTAGCCCCTGAGGTTGGGATGAAGGTTCTCAATACCTTCGAACAAACTGCCCGAGGTGTCCTCAATGAATAAGTTCTTCAATTTGTTCTTTCAAGTCATGACAATATTTTGTGTCATATCTATAATCTTGATAGAAGCTACAATACTTAGATCTATCTCTCTTTGCTAATGGAGTCTTCATCAATTGAGGGTCTTTTAATGGTCCCTTCTCTTTTATTTATAAAAATACTTCAGTTTTGGTCATATTTAGAGGAGTTGACTCGAGCCTTGAGTGAGGTAGTTCGGGTTGGTTGCTTCTTCTTTGCCATAGTGACCTTAGGGTTAACAAGGATTGTATCTGGTATTGTCTCAATCTTTTGCATGTCTCTTTGTGTTTACCCGAGACCATTACCTCAGTCGCGATGTATTGATTGGCTCGCTAGAGTACTTTAGGTACTGTCGCTAGTGACATCTTTACCAATGACAACAAAAACGAGAGGGCTTGAGTTCCATTATGAATGTCTGTATGACAAGTGATGGATGTATATCTTGCATGCCTCGGATCTAATTGGTGAATTGAGTGACAAAGTCTTAGAGCATCTCCTCCTCTCCTTGCCTAAGTCAGAGAAGTATTATCGCTAATGACTTCGGGTATATGTTTCTAAGGAAATAAAGCTCGAATTTCCTAATGAGCTAAACGAAGAAATTGATAGAGAGAAACTTCAGAGGAGTATACCATTCTCGTGGCATGACTCTTAACATAGTTGGTAAGGCACAACATATTAGAGCATCCGAAGTGTCGTAGAGTGATATTTAGGCATCAAAAGCGTCAATATAATCTAGTATGTTGATATTATTGTTAAAGGTCTCTAATAATGAGGAACATAAGTTGACCGGTATCAAGTCCTCTTGGGTGTCTTTGATAAACGATGACTGACTTGAGATGGGGTTGGTTGACCCTTTCTTTGTAGATTGTTGAAATTCTCATCGTATTTTTTTCAATCATTGGTCTATTTGTCATAGTTAGATCCCCAGGAATCATTTGTCGAATCTACTAATTAAGTTTGGGATTCAAGTAGAACAGAATAGTGGTGTGACAGTTTGTTAAATTCCATAGTTAAGAAATGAGGTGCTTGCTCGATCGATGGCTCAAAGGGCCTCGGGTGCTCTTGAGATATTGGTATTGCGATGGGGGTGGGGGAATCTCGACGGGCACTAGCATCGGTTAAGATACTAACTATGATTGAGGTGGTGGCATCGCTTATTGGGTTAGTTAGGGCAAGGGCGGTGCAACGGCTTACATCATCCCCATTAACGGTTGCACTTATTGATAGAGGTTTAGGAATGCTTTAGTGGGGATGAGCAGATGCCAATATCGCGTTGATGTTTGCATCGAGATGGATGCATCCACATGTGGAAAGGGTGGTTGTTGTCCCCTGAGTGAAACTACTATGGGTCGGGGGCAAGGCCTCCACACTTGAGCATTCATCAAGAGAGTTGGTAGGTGAATGCTCTTATGACATCGGGCCTTCCTTTTAGCCCCAAAATATTGGGGTAAAATATCGTTGACGTCTTGGTCAGCTCGACATAGTTTGAACCCATATGTGCAAGATTGTTTAAAGTATCTTTGAGGTAAAAACACTAAGTTGTTATGGTATTGCGGTATCACCTATACGAGGACCGAGGTTAGAAAATGTTTCTTAACCCGATCCCTTCGACACTCAAGTTATTAACCTTGAGTCTCGAGTAAAAATGCGAGTGGTCCCAAAAGATCCTCTTTTTCTTTATGTTAAAGATAAGCTTTTATGTTAAAAAATATGAAGGAAGCTTGTGATTACCTTTCTCCTTATAAATACCGAAAAGTAAACTTGCAATTATCTTTCTCATAAGTGACAAGCTTGCAATTGCCTTACTTGTCATAAACGACAAGAAGTTTCATTTTATCCTCCCTCATCGGACGCCACATGTCAATGTCCTCTATCACATATAATGTCCCAAATGTCCGTCACCAATCCCAATAATATCACATACGTGTACACGTACAGAAGCTAAAATTTGTTTTCGGTTCACATGATTTATTAACATAAAAAACTCTTTAAAATATTATATACAATCGATTCCTCATTTATTTGAGGATAGAGAAAAGTCTTTTGATCTTTTCCATCTCACCAATCTGCACCCTCGGAAGAGTGCATGCTCTCAGCTGCAGTTGGTGCAGTTGCAGGCCACCAGCTTAAACGAGCAGTTGGCGACCAGCTCACCGGACTTGTTGCAGATGATTTGGTAGCAACACTTGGTGTTAGTGTAAACAACTTTACGACGTGACCTCGGGGTCGACACGGCCCGGTTCGGGTCCGAATGGGTGAGGATCTTGCTCAAGGTCTCTCGGGGTTGCTGATGTGGCCGGCAGCATAGATCGAATCGCATCAAGACTCGTCGGGGCGCCTTGCTAGAAGGTGTTCCTCTCCTCAGCGTCGGGGAGAGATGGCTCCGTCTTCGTACCTGCACACAGGTCGGGTCGGAAGCTCGGCCCGACCCCTCCGACGATCAAGTCAGTGAGTGAGGTGAAGTGGTATTTGTTCTTATGGTCGGATCCTTCCTTCTCCTTTTCTCTCCCCGGCTCGGGGGTTTTTATAGAGTGGCTTACTCTTTCTGATGTGCCTATTTGCAAGGGGCAGAATCGTACTCCTAGTAACATCTGATAGGGGTGTTGGTGTGGCGTGCAAGACCGAGCCTGAGTGGGACGTTAATGTGCCTCGGCCGACGTTCCGATCTGTTTGACCAAGTGCTATCAGGTCGTCCGAGATGCGAGGCGTCATCAGGGGCAGGTGACGTCAGCCCGAGTCTTATCGCCATTATTACCCTCATCATATTCCCCCCTCGAAAGGAGCCATGCGTCGGCTGTTGCTAGGGGGGTCCGAGGCATGGCTTATGCTTCAGGTGGTTAGTCCTGCCGGTTGGTTGCCGATCTCTTGCGGACATCTCAGGCGGGCAGGCCACGTAGATGAGGTGGTCTTGGGCGACATGAGGCCGAGGAGCACGTCTTAGGCGGACAGGCCGCGCAGAGGAGGTGGTCTCGGGTGATATGGGGCCGAAGAGCATGTCTCAGGCGGGCAGGCAACGCAGAGGTGGTCTCGGGCGACATGAGGCTGAGGAGCACGTCTCAGGCGGGCAGGCCGCGTAGAGGTGGTCTCGGGCAACATGGGGCCAAGGAGCACATCTCAGGCAGGCAAGCCACGCAGAAGAGGGGGTATCGGGCGACATGAGGCCGAGCAAGCACGTCTAAGGCGGGCAGGCCGTGTAGAGGAGGTGGTCTCGGGCGACATGAGGCCGAGGAGCACATCTCAGGCGGGCAGGCCGCGCAGAGGATGTGGTCTCGGGTGACATGAAGCCGAGGAGCTACTTGTTCTGGTCCATCAGAGAAGCGAGGTTTGGACGCGAGTGGGTAGGTCTTTTCCCACCTGCGCAGGAGTCGAGGAGTCAATCACATTTTTGGGGGGGGGGGGGGGGGCGCGCTTTTTGGGGAAGGGGGAGGTTCCGCATTCGCACCGCGCCGCACCCCCAACGGCTGCCATGTCAAACCGTATTTATGGTGGATTGACGTTTGGTCTACCTGATGTGACGTGCTTCAGGAGAGGAAGGGTCATTTTTGGCAGGACCCTACCTATAAATAGTGTGCAGTTGGCTTCCTGCGCGTCTCTCTGCTTGCCTTCGCTCAGTCGCTTCTTCGGACCATATCGCTTCGTCCGAATCGGCCGTCCTTCTTCTCTGTCCCAAGGTTGGTAAGGATGGCTTCCCTTTCTTCTTCGTCCTTGCCTCCTTCAACTTCCTCCTCCGGTAATGTTGGAAAGAAGGCATTGCCGCCGAGCCCCCACTCGTCATCCGACGAGAAAGCGGCCCGGGCTCTCGAAGCCTTAATGTGGCCGCACGACATTGACTCCACCGTGAGCGAGTCATCGCTCGGCTACCTCTAGGGTCGCTATGGTATCCCGGAGGAATTTGTACTTGTTGCCCTTGAGCCAGGGCAGCGGGCGTATGACCCTATCCGAAAGGGTTTTGCCCTAACCCTAGATGCCCTTGAGGCCGGGCTACGCCTTCCCCTGCACCCAGTCATTAGTTCCTGCATTTCGTGGTGGCAAATTTCTCCGTCACAGATGGCGCCGAACTCCTGGTGCTATCTGGTGGTGTTCCTAGGAGAGTGCCACTACGCCCATATTACCCCGACCCGATCCCTCTTCCTCTCCTACTTCCGTCTTTCCAAGGGTTCGGGGGGTTACTATTTGTTCGCCCGAGCGGGCTTCCGGTTTAGCGGGGCTCCTTCCAGCAACAAGGGGTGGAAGGGACGTTTCTTTTACATCTGTCGTTCGGAGGACTGGGGGTCCGGGCTCCGGTGGGCGGCGCGTGTGATTGACAACACCGCCCCGGTCCTAAACGACGAGGAGCGCAGGGATCTTCGGCGGCTTAAGGAGATTCTTCCAGCCTCCCGAGTCATCCGGAAGATGACCAAGGCATGGCTGGGGGGGGCGGGTCGTAGCCTGGCGCCTCGAGGTATGGCGGTAGTGGGTAGTGTTAGGGTTTTCCGAAAGATTGTGTTTTTGTTGTTCTAACCAACGTCAGTGTTTTTTTGCAGAGATGGTGAACCTTGCCGCTGTGCGTGGGGGGCATTCTTCATCAGCCGCATCGCCGCGCCCCCCGACCGAGCCGAGGGTCGACTCGGAAGTAGCGCCGGTAGAAGTTGAGACTACTCATCCTCGGAAAAAAGCTAAGACCCTCGTCCAAAAGAAGCCAGATCCACCGGCGACTCGGCCCAGAGAGGTTGTTGAACCAGGAGCGCGCGATCGGCGGCAGATCCTTGGTTGAGGCGAGGTTGGCCCGAGCAACGAAGGGGCCGGGAAGGCGCCTCGGGAGCCTTCCATCTACGACTTGTGTCGCGTTCCTACGGTAGCGCCGGACGAGCCTTACCAAGCTCGGGTGATGGGCGAACTCCCAGTGGGCCAACCGTCCGATCCGTTGGTGGCTCGGTGGGCGGGCCTAACCCACGGGACCCGGGTATGGGCTGATGGGGAGGCTGTGGCCTCATTCGCTCGCGGCGGGCTCCATCCCGACATGGCTCGGGATATGTACACCATGCCCTCGGAGGTTTTGCTTGACAAGTCTGCCAAGTCATTGTTGTGGGTAAGTGTTACCATCAGGCCCCTACTTCCACCCAAACGGTACTTGTTCTGACCCTTCTTCTCGCAGGGCCAGCATTATGCCATGGCGTTGATTGACCGCGTGCGCGACGCAGGTCGAGCCCTCAGCATTTTGAGCGATCGCAACGCTGAGCTACGCAGGCTGATCGAGGAGGTCCGCGTGGGGGCGGTCGCGATGGCTGAGCTCGGAGCTAGAGGCTGAGGTGTCGCGTGCCTCAAATCCGAGGCAACAACAGCCGAGCAGCGTACCTCGGTGCTGGAGGCGGAGGCCCTGCACCTCAAATCCGAGGCGAAGGCGGCCGATGAACAAAATAACGAGCTGCAGAAGCTCTTGAGGGTGACCCGAACCAAGGCGCGCCTAGCTCGGAATGAGGCGGTCACCCTTACTAAAAAGTTGGAGGGGGCGATAGCTGAGGCAAAGGGGGCCACCGAGGCCCTGGCCGCCGAGATGGAGCAGCGGCCTGAGAAGGACAAGAAGCTGATTGAGGACTACAAACAGTCCTCAGGGATCCAGCTCGGCCTCGTACGATCGGGGCAGGTTACCTATGAATATGGGTACTGTATTGCTCTGGCCCGATTCAAGGCGCGCCACCCTGGTCTAGAGGTCGAGGAGAATCACTTTGCCTCCTGCCCTGAAGACCCGAGCGTCGACATGCCCGAGGAGGTTCCCTTCGACGACAGTGCCGACGCTCCCGAGAAATAATGTAATTCTGTATTTTTCTTTTATCTTGTTGGTCGGGTGTTGGTCAACGATGTAATGTGTCACTTGGTCTTGTAATCAAATTCCCATTTGAATAAAAAGAGTTTTGTTTAAACCTTTGAATTGCCACTTTTTGCTTTGCTCATGCGAAAAATCTTTTGAGATTTTGCACATTCCAAGTTCTCGGCAAGGGGTGACCTTGCATTGTCATGAGTCGGTACGTGTCGATCCTAACAATTATCAATCCTAACAATTGGGAGCTAGCTTCCCCCTAGCTCGGGTCGGGTCGCTGACTTCGGCCTTGCGTAGGACCAAGTCGCCTAATTTAACTGGTTGGGGTCGGACCTTCCGGTTGTAGATCCTTGCGACAGCTCTTTTATAGGAGAGGGCTTTTAAGTGTGCGTCAGCGCGTCGCTCCTCGAGCATGTCGAGGCCGGCCCGAAGTCCCTCGACAGTCATCCTTTCCTCGTAGTTTTTCGTCCGGAGGGTGGGAAAAACTACTTCGGGCGGTAGGACGGCCTCAGTCCCGAATGCTAGGTTGTAGAGGGACTCTCCGGTAGCGCTTTTGGGGGTGGTGCGCAAGGACCATAAGACGCTCGGGAGCTCGTTCATCCAAGCCGACCGGGCCACGGATACCCTTCTTTTAAGCCCATCCAGAATGGACCGATTGGTTACTTCTGCTAGCCCGTTCGTTTGGGGGTGGGCCACCGAGCTGAATCTCAACTGGATCCCGTAGCTCCCGCAAAACTCCTGGAACCGCGCGCTGGCGAACTGAGGTCCGTTGTCGGTGATGATGGCCCTCGGTAAGCCAAACCGAGTCACTATGTTCTTCCACACGAACTTCTCCACTTGTTGCTCTATGATCGTCGCCAGTGGTTCGGCTTCAACCCACTTGGTGAAGTAATCCACTCCCACGACGATATACTTCCGCTGTCCTGAAGCGGGCAGGAAAGGTCCGAGGAGGTCTAGTCCCCATTGTGCGAATGGCCATGCATAGTCAATGGGGGCAAGCGGGACCGCGGGTTGCCAGGGCGTGCGGGCGTGCTTCTGGCACGAATTGCACCATTGTACATAAGCCTTCGCGTCTCGGCACATGGTTGACCATTAGTACCCTTGGCGAAGGATCTTGTGCACCAGGGTTCGCCCACCAATGTGTTCTCCACAAATCCCTTCGTGGACCTCGGCCAGAACCGACCGAGCTTCCTCGGGCTCCAAGCACCAAAGGAGAGGGTGTGAGAAGGACCTCTTATAGAGTCGTCCACCCATCTCGGAGTACCATGCCTGCATGCGGTGCAGGCGCCGAGCTGTAGCCTTGTCGGGAGGAAGAGTCTCGTCCCGCTTGAAGCGTAGTATCTCTTGCACCCATGTGGTCTGCACGTCGCCCAAGGTCGCACCAGCGATTTTGATTGCTCGGGAAGGGAGCTCCTCGACCTCGGGTCGGGCTTCGGGAGTCGACTTCGTCGCCAACTTAGCCAGTGCGTCGGCTCGCTCGTTCTCGCCCCTCGGGACATTAGATAATGTAAAGTGAGAGAATTTGGCGGTCAGGTCCTTTACTTGTGCCAGGTACTTTGCCATGATTGGGTCCTGATCCTCGTACCCGCCACTTAGGTGCTCGGCCACCAGCTGCGAGTCGGTGAGGACGCGTATAGTGCCCACCTGCATCTCAAGGGCCAACCTGAGCCCGACTAGGAGCACCTTATACTCTGCCTCGTTGTTGGTGGCTTGAAACCCGAAGCGGAGGGAGCGCTTGAATGACCATCCGTCGGGGGCTAATAACACTAACCCCGCGCCGACGCCCTTCGAGTTTGTCGATCCGTCCATGTGCAGGACCCATCCTTCGGAAGGTTGCTCTGAATCCTCATCCTCGATCTGGGTTAGCTCTGAGATGAAGTCGGCCATGGACTGGGCTTTGATAGCAGTTCTCGGCACGTATCGTATGTCAAACTCGCCAAGCTCCACCACCCATTTGAGAAGACGACCTACAAAATCGAACTTAGATAAAATCTTTCGGAGCGGTCGGTCGGTGATTACCTCCACTGGGTGAGCCTGGAAGTAGGGGCGTACCTTCCGGGCTGTTAACACAAGCGTCAATGCCAGCTTCTCGATTGGCGGGTACCGCTCCTTAGGCCCGTTCAGGACGTGGCTGATGTAATAGACCGGTAGCTATTCACCGGAGGCTTCTTTGGTCAGAACGGAGCTGACCGCGTGCCGGGAGGCGGCCAGGTGGATGCTGAGTTTCTACCCAAAAGAGAATGAGGCAAGTCGGGGGAGGTTGGCTAGGTGTTGTTTCACTTATTCAAAGGCCTTCTCGCACTCCGCCGTCCATTGGAAGTCCTTTAGGTTCTTCAGCGCCCAAAAGAAGGGGAGGCAGCGATCACCCGATCGGGAAAGAAACCGAGATAGGGCGGCAAGCCTCCCGCTGAGCCGCTGTAAGTCCTTGATTGTCCAAGGCGACTGCATGTCGATGATTGCCTGGACCTTCTCTGGATTGGCATCAATTCCTCTTTCATGTATGATGAATTCGAGGAACCTTCCCGAGCTGACGCCGAAAGCACACTTCGTGGGGTTGAGCCGCATGCCGTACCTGCGTAGGGTGGCGAATGTCTCACCCAAGTCAGTGAGGTGAGCTGCTGTCGTTCGGCTTTCCACGATCATGTCGTCGACGTAAACTTTCATATTCCTCTCGATTTGGTGGGCAAACATCTTGTTTACAGTTCTCTGATACGTGGCCCTCGCGTTCTTCAGCCTAAACAACATGACCTTGTAAAAGTATACCCCTTGGTCGGTGAGGAAGGCAGTGTGCTCCTAGTCTTCGGGTGCCATTCTGATCTGGTTGTAGCCAGAAAAGGCATCCATAAATGAGAGGCGAGCATGCCCGGCCATCGCATCGACCAATTGGTCGACCTTCGGGAGGGGGTAGCAGTCCTTCGGGCATGTATTATTGAGACTGGTGTAGTCAACACACATCCTCCAGCTTCCATTGGATTTCTTTACGAGGACTACATTGGATAGCCACCGTGGGTATTTGACTTCTTCTATGAAGCCTGCTGACAAAAGTCGCTTCACCTCGTCGCGGACAGCTAGTTATCGATCAGGGGCTTGCCTTCGGGGCTTCTGCTTCACCGGGCGAGCATCGGGCGAGATATTGAGGTGGTGTTGTGCGATCTTCGGGTCGACGCCCGTCATGTCGGAGGGCGACCAAGCGAAGACGTCGACATTCTCCTGCAGGAAGCCGACAAGTTGCTCTCGTTCCTACTCGGGCAGTTCTGACCCAATTTTGACCGTCCGGTCAGGCCAGTCCTTCATTAACGGTATGTCGCAAGTAGGCGCCGTCGGCTCGGGATGCGGGGTCGGCTTCTTCCTTTCCTTGGGGTCCCCTTGGGGTTGCTCGGTCCTCGCCCTTTTGTGTAGTGAGACTGCCGTCAGGTAGCAGCACCGGGATTCTCGGGGACTTCCCCAGACTTTCCCGACTCCTCCATGGGTCAGGAACTTTATGGTTTGATGGTAGGTGGAAACGACGGCTCTATTGAGGGTGGGGCGTTGTACGGCTCTATTGGCGGGACTCCCAGGGTTAAAGGTAGGGTGATTGCCCCTAGCGGTGAGATTGATTCGCTAGTGAACCCGGTGAGCGCCGAGCACATTGGCTCCATGTTCCCTTTAGACAAACCGAGCTTCTGGAAAGCATCGAAGTAGAGCACGTCGGCTGAGCTCCCAGTGTCGATCATGATCCTTCTTACTTGCGCGTTGGCTATCCAGCCGATATCACGAGCTCATCGTCATGCTCGGATCGCTCGGGGGCATCGGTCGGGAAGGTGACTTCGGGCTTGGGCCCGCACTTGGGAGCCTCGGCAGAGGCGGCTCGGGCATACGCCTTTCTTCCGGACATGGTGTTCCCTCCGGATGCAGGGCCGCCCATTATCATGTCGTTGTGTCGCTCGATGGGTCCCTCCGGGCGCAGAATACCTCGTTATTCATTTGCCAACATAATGGAAGCATAATACATCTTTTAGTATATGTGAATGATATTATTGTCACAGGAAATGATCCTTTGCCGGGCGTGGCGAAAGTTCCTTATCGTGCCGAAGGTACTAGCCGAGGTGCCCTCTACGAATAAGCTCCTCGATCTGCCTCTTCAACTCACGACACTGCTCGGTATCATGCCCATTCTACCGGTGGAAGCGGTAGTACTTCGACCGGTCTGCTAGTTCCCGTGGGCTTCTCATCAGGTGGGGGTTTTTTAGTAGCCCCTTCTCCTTTATCTGAAGAAATATCTCCGTTCAGGATGCGCCCAAGGTGGGAAATGGGAGCCTCGATGCCGCTGGGTCAGGCCGGTCTAACCTGCGCCTTGGTGTGGCAGATTGTTGCTGCCGGGGTGGCTCCGGCTTGACCCTCTTGTGCTCCTCAAGCCTCCTGGTCATCCATGCTTCGGCAGCGATGAACTGGTTTGCCCGTTGAAGCATCTCGGGTACGGCGGTGGGGGGTCGCTCCACGAGGGACCAAAAGAATCTGGAAGGCCGCAGGCCTATCATAAACGCCTGCATTAATAGAGAGGGGTGAGCATCCGACAACCCTTGAATTTATGTAGTAAAGCGATTCACAAAATGGGAGAGGGGCTCGTCCTCCCTCTGGTTGAGTCCGAGGAGTAGAGCAATGGACGGCTTCGGCTGGGCATAGGCCAGAAAGTTGAGCTCGAAGTCCCTGGCGAGCTGATCAAAGGAGGTAATCATCCCGGTCTTCAGGCCGTTGTACCATACATGGGCTAACCCCCTCAAAGTCGTAGAAAACGCCCTGCACATCAAGGCGTCAGAGGTTCCATATAGCGCCATTTGGGCGCGGAAAGCAGCTACGTGGTCCGCTGGGTCGGCGGCGCCATCATATGCGTCCAAAGAGGGGAGCCGGAAGTTTGGAGGAATTATTTGATCTTGTATTTCGGGCGCAAACGGGGATCCCTGGTGTGTGTCCGCCCCGAGCTCTCCCCTCGACCGATGAACCTCCTCCTGCATTTCGTCAAGTCGCCGACTAACGAAGCGCAGCTGGGCTCGCAGGGAGCCTGTCGAATTCGAGGATAGCGCCTTTGGCTCCGGGCGACCCCTTGGGTTCGCCGCTGCTTGGTTCCCGAGTGGGGTCGATCGATCCCGAGGCGAAGTGGGGAGCTCGGGAAGTGGCGTGTGAGCCCGGGCGGACGGCTCCCGTGGCCGCAGCAGTTGGGTCGCAGGCGGGTGCGCCGGATAAGAAACGAGCAGGATGATGGTTTGTACCACATCCGTCAGAGTTCGGACTTGATGAGCGAGGTCTTGAAAGGCCTTGGACGATACAGGCGACGGGCCGGCGGGGGCACCTTCGGGTGGGGAGAAACTCGGGTCGTTAAACAATCGCCAGTAACGCTCCGATGTTCTGGCGGGGTGTTCATCTCGGGGTTCATCATGCGGAGGATGTTCCCCCGGTGTGCCAAGCGGGTGCGACACCTCGGCTGTGGGCTCACTTGAGTTGAATTGCTAATCCCTCGACATTCGGCCCTCCTTCTAGCGCCAAAAATGTTAGTGTAAACAACTTTACGCCGTGACCTCGGGGTCGACACGGCCCGGTTCGGGTCCGAATGGGTGGGGATCTTACTCAAGGTCTCTTAGGGTTGCTGATGTGGCCGACAATGTAGATCGGATCGCGTCAGGGCTCGTCGGGGTGCCTTGTTGGAAGGTGTTCCTCTCCTCAACATCGGGGAGAGATGGCTTCGTCTTCGTACCTGCACACAGGTCGGGTCAGAAGCTCGGCCCGACCCCTCCGACGATCAAGTCAGTGAGTGAGGTGAAGTGGTATTTGTTCTTGTGGTTGGATCCTTCCTTCTCCTTTTCTCTCCCTGGCTCGGGGGTTTTTATAGAGTGGCTTACTGTTTTTGATGTGCCTGTTTGCAGGAGGCAGGATCGTACTCCTGGTAACATCTGATAGGGGTGTTGGCGTGGCGTGCAAGACCGGGCCTGAGCGGAACATTAATGTGCCTCGGCCGGCGTTCCGGTATGTTTGACCAGGTGCTGTCAGGTCGTCCGAGGCGCGAGGCGTCATCAGGGGCAGGTGACGTCAGCCCGAGTCTTATCGCCATTATTACCCTCATCACTTGGTGTTCTCACATTTCCTGGGGTCGGTGGCGGAACAACACCGGCAGTCCAATCACTGCTCGTAAGCAGCCGGCACGCCGTCGATCACATCGCCGACAGGCCGATGCTCCACGGGAGAAATGGGTACACGTACTCAGCATTGGATTGTTCTGTAGTGTCCGGTAGCTGAGTCAGTATATACGTTTATCAATCCAGTGTTCTATTCCCGCGTGAAACACATTGCCATCGACTTCCACTTCATGCAAGATCAAGTTGTCAAACATCAACTCCGTGTTTCTCATGTACATACAATCGATCAACTAGCAGACTCACTCAAACTATTTTCATCTCATCGGTCCAAGATCGGCATCTTTGATGGAAGCTCAATCTTGCGGGGGCATGATAAGCAGATAAGATTTCCTCAAGGCAGTTGAGGAAATCTCTAAGCAATTGAGAAAAATCCTTCCTGCTGAACGTGTATAACCTCCCTCCTGAGTGTATATAAATAGCTATCAAGAGTCAAAATGAATCAGCCAATTACATCTTATTCATTTCATAGTTTTTTTTACAATTTTTATCTTCTTCGTTTAATTCTTATCAGGTACGTACTCGGCATTGGATTGCGCTGCAGTGTCCGGTAGCTGAGCCAGGATATAAGTTACAACTAAAAGAAAGGAAGGAGATTTAGAAGGAACAGCTGAAGGATGACCTTTAAGGAGGAGAGCGGAGTGTAGGAGAGGCAGCATCAGAATGAGGTTTCCCATGGTGGTCAGAAACTGTAGATATATATACGTAAAGGAACGTCTCCCTTTGTCTTTCCTTCTTTTGCTCTAAAGAGAGGGTTTAAGGTGGGTCTCTTTATTTTTCTATCCGTTACTAGTGAGCATTGATACCTTAATCTCCACGTCTCAGAACCAAGTAAGGTCTCCTGGGTGATTCAGTCAACCTAGATAGTGTTCTCCTGGCGAACATGAATGGTGTCAACGTCAATATCAGTGTGAAAAGATTTCGTTATCTTTTGGTTCTTTTTGTAAGATGTGCCTTTAGCTTCATATCATATTCCCCAAATAGCAATCTAAATTTAACATGGAAACATTAGGTAATTTTCTAGTAACATCAAAGAGAAATAAAGAACAGAAGCAATGCAAGTATGCCCAATTTTCAATTAAGCAATTATAATTGCCATTCTTCGCAAACATTGTACGAACTCCTTCATGGGTAGCATTAATTAACGCTCGACGTGCACACGGAGACTGCTGCTCACACACAGAAAGAAAAGGTAACGGTTGATCTGTCCCATCTCGCCCGTCTGCACCGGCGGAAGAGTGCGGGCTCTCAGTTGCAGTTGGCGCAGCAGCAGTTGATCGGCTTAAGCGAGCAGTAGTTGAACGGCTTGCCGGGCTGGTTGCAGATGATTCGGTGACAACACTTGGTTTGTTGGCAATTCCTCCTGTCACTGCCGGAACAACACTGGCATTCCGAGCACACATGAAACGGTGCCAGCACGCCGCCGTAGAAGGCGCCGATCACTTCGCCGGCGACAGGTTGGTGTTCGACAGGAGAAACAGGTATGTTATCGTCGGTGGGGTAAGTTCCATTGTCCGATGCTCCTGCATGCAATCATTGAGAAACGAGTCATCATCACAAGCTTGGAATGGACGTGAGATGAGACGACGACCTTTGTAGGGAAGAGCGGAGAGTAGGAGAGCGAGCACGAGAAAGAGGCTGGCGTTGAGGTTGCCAATGGCGGTAGGAAACTGTGGAAGGGGGAAGACAGAGAGAGGTGTATATATAGTTAGCTGTACAGAAACGTCTCGCTATGCGTTTCTTCGAAGAGAGGAGGGTTTAAAGTGGGTCATTATTTTATTATGGAGATTTGAAGACAAATGGCAGTTTCTATTGGATATTAATACCTTCAAAAGGATTATCTATAATATATCCACGTCTCACAATCTTAGACATGCTACATACATGTACTCATCGATTTTTTTTCTCTTAATATAAATCAAATTATTATAAATACTATGTAATTTTATTTATATTATTATTATTTGAATAATATGGTTAAAAAATAATTATTTTTTAAAATATTAATTAATTTATTTGTTAATAAATTAAATTATTAAATTATTTATTTTCTAATGAATGAAAGAAAAAAATGGTTTAAATTTTATGTTTGTATGTTAACCATAAGAAATAAATATCACAATTCTACCTCTGTATATAAAAGTAAAATTAAAATTAAAATTAAATTATTATTTATATTTTGAAGAGCGTTCATAAAAAGAGCTCCCCCTTTTTATTTCTCACTGTGCTTGACAATAAGAGGATGGAGTAGAGAATTTCTTGAAGAGAGTTAGGATACTTTATTCTTTTCTTATTAATTTTATTTATATTTTAAATCTTTAATATTAAAATTATTGTAATTTATATGATGCATAATAATATTTTAATTTCATATTTTTATGATTAATAAATAATGGTCATTGAATTATAATTTTAGAATAATTAGTTATCTTTCAAAAAAGTATATATTGTGTTCATAATTTTATGATTAATAAATAATGATCATTGAATTATAATTTTAGAATAATTAGTTATCTTTCAAAAAAGTATATATTGTGTTCATAATTTTATGATTAATAAATAATGATCATTGAATTATAATTTTAGAATAATTAGTGAAGAAAGATTGAAATCTCTTTAGAATCTACGGTGTGTTCTAACCTTTGCTTTGTGTATTAAGAGATGATGGAGGCCAAGTTTATGAGATATGGATGATTGTTAATACCTCATTAGTCATTTAGTTGACACATCACTATTGATTGGGTATAGATCCATTGAGCTTTGTGAAAAATTCTTACAGATGTTCCAGCACTAATAAAATCAAAATATAAAATAAATGGTGTTACGATAAGAATTGAGAAGTAGATAAGTTTGAATTCAGTACAGAATTAAAACCATATCCTCTCGCAAAAAAACACAAAAGGCATACTTGACTTCGTCTCTAATCTCACGAAGTGAACGCAAAACGAGAAATGTCTCCTTTGATCTGACGTCATTACTTAGATCACAAGGTTGGATGACATAAGATGTTACTTCCAATGACATCGATCGGCATTGGGAAACGGATGGCTTGTCTATGTCAACTTTGTCTGTGTGGTGGTGACACATTGCCGGGACAAATGATTTGTTCATTTAAGAATCATATATCAATAGATAATTAACTTTTAATTACAAGAAGACTTCCATCATTTTCCTGATAATACTATTTCAGATGAATAGTCGATTAATCCCTCTCTCCTCAGTAGTAGTGTTATGTATCGACATTGGTGTGGCAGAACTCGTTCACGGCGGGGACAGACACGTCATCTAGCACGGTGGAGTGGGCCCTGGCTGAGCTCATCCGCCACCCGGACGTGCTCGAGCGAGCCCAGCTCGAGCCCGCCTCGGCCGTCGGCCGATCCCGCCTCGTCTCCCAGCCCGACCTCCGCAGCCTTCCTCTCATGCAAGCCGTCGTCAAGGAGACCTTCCGCCTCCACCCGCCCACGCCGCTCTCCCTCCCCCGCATGGCGTGCGAGGTCTCCGGCTACTCCATTCCCAAGGGCGCCACGCTGCTGGTCAACATCTGGGCGATCACCCACGACCCAGCGTCGTGGCCGGAGCCGCTGGAGTTCCTCCCGGCCAGGTTCCTCCCCGGCGGCCGACACGAGAGCGTCGACGTCAAGGGGAAGGACTTCGAGCTCATCCCCTTCGGGGCCGGGCTGGTGGAGGCGGGAATGAGGCCTGAGAATCTCGCCATGGAGGAGGCTTACGGGCTCACACTGCAGCTCTACTGGCGTACCCCGTCCCAAGGCTCGTCCCTGCAGCGTACGAGGGAAGATGTGGAAGTCGGTGAGCTGTGGAAATGCCAAGCTTTGGGGATTACAACCGATACACCAAAGGCATCGCAACGACTGCATATATATAGATCAAGAACATCCCAATCATGGTTCCAAATCCTTCTCTCTGGTTGTCTTTCTAATTCTGTGTTATTAGAAGCATCGATTTTTAGAGGAAATGATTCGATAAGGTCAAGGCGGTCCATTCTTGACTTGGCCTGGTGCTCTCCGTCCTGCATGCCATTTCTTGTCTCTTGCTTGGTGAGTACAGAGCACTTCATGTCTCTTTGTTGTAACCTCTCATAATAGCCTTTGTACACCCAAAAGTTCTTCTACTTGGGTAGCGTAAACTTGGATTCACCCACACATGATGTTGGCTACTCCACTGGATCGTGTTGAATGGAGTAAGGATCAAAGACCACATGGTTATCTACAACCCAGTATTATGAGAAGATCCAAAATGAAGAAGGATGATGAATCCATGAGGCATAAATGGAAGGTGAGTGTCCTGCACAAGCACTGTGTTCTGCCAGGATTTAGGGCTGAGAGCACAACCAGGAGGACGAACACTCCACCCACCCTACCATTTTGCTGTGTGGGTTCAAGAACGCATGGCTCACCTCTCACGGACACATTCACCGAGGCAAACAAACTGGAGAAGGAAAGAAATGAGCATATATGCATCATTAATCGAGGACACTCCCAACAGAGATATCTCTTCTTCTTCTTCTTCCTGGTGATACAATACAGCCATTCTCAGAGGTGCTAAGCTCATTGCTTTTCTGCCTATTTTCCCCCTTCTTTTTCAATGATCATGGCTGGTTTACTGCTCCTTATGCTTACTGTGTCAAATATTTGGTGGTTCAGGTGAGGTTTTTGGGCAACCTTGCCATAGGTTTTTTTTGCTGTTCTTCCTGAACTATACACAAATTGGTGGAAAATGATCTCTTTTCCTTTGCTTTTTCTTTCCCTTTCCACCTTGTTTTGCTTTTGCATTATGCAATTCCTTTGTTGGCCTCAATGACATTCGATCTGCAATGTCTAAAATATTTTTTTTCCCTTTACAGCCTGTGATGCTTCCTGTTCACAAGTATCGACATATAATGTCCTTATGAGGCAGCATGAGACTATAACCCCAACACAGTGCTGTCCCATCGCTCTTATGGTGCCAATAGCTTCCACCAGAGGAATGGCCAGGTTCAAACAGCTCGTGACTTCTCTGCAACAGCCATGCTTACCTCCACAGATCCAAGTAGCAAAGCCTGCTCCATCAAATCAAATTACTAGAGTGCTCAAACAAGATGATCCTCTCTTCTTTTTGTGTGTTCTTGCAGGTGCAAATGGCTGTCTGTCTGTCCTGCAACTCCCAGGTACCTATTTTCTCTGTTTAATCTGTGTAGAGAACGTTGGACTTTTCCCCGAGAAGAGATTAAATCGCTTGAATTAAGACATGTTCCTTTGATCCACGCCAAGCTGATGAACTGCATTCAGTTCATTAGCTGCCAATATGATGTTTCTAAACCACATTCTTGGTTCTTTCATCAGTGCTGCAAGAACCTCAAGCACACCAACAAGCACGAGCACCACATCAAGCACAGCAACTCCCAACACTTTCAGCTCAACAACAGGCAACACGACGGATGGATCGTTGCGCCTTTCGTGCGGGTGAGAACTTACATGACAAAGAAATTTCGCTATCTTAGGACCCCATTTGTGAGCAGGCGCCCCTTCTCCCCCAAATAATCGGAGGTATCAATCCTTCAGGAACAACAAGCAGCAGGGATGGTAGTAACGGAGGCTTGCTTCCAATGGCAGTAGTCGTCTTGTCTTCTATGATCTGAAAGCTACACTTTTGGTGATCGGATCCACGAAAGATAAGCGTTGGGATCACAGGTTTTCAATGGGAACTTCACCTAGGAACCTTTTGATTCCTTACGGTTGATCGGTATTGTATTTGTAGGATGCCTGTCTCTTTGTTTATGCTGGCTATCAAAATTCAGCTAAATGTTCATTTTAACTTACAGTGAGCAATCTACAGGAAGAAATGAAGGTTAATGCTGGTTCTTCGCATCATTCTTTTTCTTCTTTCCTTGAAACATTTAGCTGAATTGTTCTACATTTGACGACAATTTGTCATAGTATTTGGTTTTGGTTTGCTAAAATGGATCAAAAGTGTCATGGTGGAGCACACACCCCCTGTAAGCTTGAGACCAACAAAGATGAAGGGAAGTCAAAACCATGTGACTGATGAAGAGTGTTTGATCCGAAAGCAAACCAAATTTGAATTCTCTTTGCGTGAGATCAAAGTTCATGATCACTACGAGAAGGGGAAAGAGTTGACCACGATGTGGCGGAGAGGGTTTGCGACGTCGCCACCGCCTGCGTGCTTGACGAACTCAGCAGGTGTGAGGAAGCTGCCATGGCACACGCACACTATTCTCACCTCCTCCCCCTTCCTGTACTTGTACAGGAAGCCTTCGACTCTCCTTCCGTTGGGCCCATCGCCTCTGGTGGACACGAACGGCATCTCCTCCATTATTCTCCTCTCCGTCTCCTTCATCCAGTTGGCTTGCGCCGCCACCTTCTTCGCAATGCCTTCATCTCCTCCAACTGTAGCCTTCCCGCTCTTCGTCTCTGCATGATTGCTATAGCCAGCCTTGCCGAAGCCTGTAACAATTGAAGGTGGCGAAGTTTAGACGAATTTGAAGACATGCTTTTCTTAGATTATAGCACCTTAGTTGAGAAACAAAAGACATCAATTGCTCAAGAGTTCCTGCCAAGCCAAAACATGGAAGTGTGTTCTCTCCCAACAGTAGATGACGGCTAATTAGTAGCTGGAATCAGAGGCCATGAAGTCAAGTGGGAAATTATGCATCACTGTGGACTCACACATCCACAAGGGTTCATCAACATCAGTCTCTTTAATCGAATGGTACTTATCAGGCAAGAACAGTAATTACCAGATAATATGCTATCCACAAGCCAAAAAAAACTTGGCACTCAGCAAACAAGTAGTCAGTATCAGCTGAAGAGCTAGCAACAATAATATCCAATTGAACATGCTTCCTCAATTATTGGAAGAACAAATAATAACAAGTATATGTCATTAAATTAAAATCTATCTACTTCAATTACTCGGTTAAATTTGATCCTTAGGAGGATGAAAACTCCTGTAAATGTCATTGCAAATATCTGAATCTAAGTATAAGAAAAGTATACCGATCAATACCTCGTGCTGCCCGAGTGTCGTCGCGCTTGACGGAGGAGATGCTCCCCTGCGACCCAATAGACCGCTGCGAGACCAGCGGAAAGCACCCTGGCACGTCCACCGGCGCGGCAGCCGCCCTCTTCGATACAGCAGCCCGCGCTGGTAATCCGGGTGGGGAGAAGCCATTTCTTGAGCCCCCGGAATGGCTGCCCCCTTGTGATGTGAGCTCTACGTTATCAACCATCGTCTGCTCCGCCGCCGTCGATCCCTTCCCTCCGTCGGCATCCTCCTCCATTTTCTCTCCAGGCTTTGCAGCCCCTGACCTGATCGAGTTCTTCCTCACCAATCTCTTCCTCTTCGCCTCCAGCCTCTTCAAGCTCTGCATCTGCTTCCGCTTCCGCCGATCCTCCTCCGTCTCCACCGGCAGTGAGCTCGTCCTCGTCAGGACGGCCGTGGCCACGACCTGGAACTCAGGCTCACAGGACAGCGACGAAAACGATGCGGTCGATGAAGAGCGGAATAGCTTCTTTTCCTTGGGGTCCGCGCCGAAGCACCCGCCGAGGGAGAGGCCGAGGGTGAGCTCAATCTCGTCGGAGTCCCCTTCCGTCGCCTCCATGGTCTCGTCGCCGCAGCCATTTCCAACAAACCTCAACAGCAGATCTCTCGGTAGCCTATCCTTTCCTGATAACAATCGCTTCCTCTCCCTCTCCACCCCTGCTTCGTGATCCATCGCAAGATCCGAACCGAAACTAAAGAAACCGAAGACTCGAGAAAGAAAACCTCCAAATTTCCATCAAAAAGTCAACTTTTTCTCACAGTTTCGATCTTTTTGTTGACATACTTTCGAGAACCAGATGTGAGGTCGCGTTTGATTCGAGATCTCGCGAAAACACGAAAAAAAGAGCACAAAAACCAAAGAGTGAGAAGAAAGCATACGATAGGAAGAACTTTAGAGAGGGCTAGCAAGGGTTCTCAGGTTGATGATAAGAGAGCGTTTTGGAATGTGAAGTTGCAAGAGCGACCAGGGAGGAAGCCATGGGACATGGGGTAACGGAGGAAGAAGAGAACTCATCGCCTTTAGTGTTTCCCGAAGCTTTCGGGCTACCCAATATGCCCCCCTCGTCCCCCGCGACATGACACGCGTCCAGCTCGGACCGCCCCGCATCACACACGTGGCGAGGACCGGAAGAGCCTGCGTTGTCTGGAAACAATCGGCGCGACTCTTCGGCCGCGCGGGGGTTCCGACGAGGGGGCGGCTTTGTGAGACGCGTGTCGAGCGGACCAGGACTCGCCGTACTAGACACGTGTTCGCGTGACCTCATATGGGCCCCGTGAGTTCACGACGTTTCTCGTTTCGAAGACGGCCCCCACCCCCATAAGATTAATATGCGACCCGAGTTCAAATTTGATAAACGATCAACGGCCGTCCGAGGCAACCACAACGGTGATCCAGTTGCGGCGCGGCGTGGCGCCGAACTTTGACTTGCGGTCAAAAGAATCGCCGATGGCTGGGCCAGCCAGCCACGTGCCATTCTTTGGAGTGTGGGGTCCACAAGAAAGGCCACCGTCCGGCCCAACTTGACATCGGAAGACGGAGCGGGACAGCACGCCTCGCCACGTGGAGAAGGGGCGACCTCGGGGCACGTGCGACTCGAGGTCAGGGCGCGACAGCTCACGCGGGTGAGCAGGTAAAGTGGCGCCGCTCGTGGACACGTTTCGAAGCGCGAGGGGCGGGGACCGACGAGGGCGGGGGTGACGTCGCCGTCGTGCGACAGGACGCGATCTCTCCCTGGGATTCGGCCTGCCGGGACACGTCACCGTAGCTGACGCCACGGTGGGACGGCGACAGGGTTGTGGGGCAGCGTCGGGTGGGCAACCAACCCAGGCGCGGACTTCGCGCACGGTTGGCCGGAACGGTAAACCCCACCTGCGCTTCGGTCCAATTCTTGAGACGGATTACGTCTCACCCGCACGTCGGTCGGCCGGCCGGCCGAGCCGGATAACGGGACGCCGGCCCTCACGGGTTTGACACCTACCCATCGTCTACACTACGTCCGAAGCAGCAGATATAATAACTTTGTATGATTTGTTAATATTTAATATTGATATAAAGTTTTATTAATTTTAATGAGTTTAGCGAAAGTATAACTTGATAGTTTATCCTCGTACTAACGATCTCGTCGAATTTATTAATAAAATTATTTTTGAAGAATGAATATAAAAAAAATATTGAAGAAAAAATTATCGATTATCTTTTGAGACTCTCAAATGATATCTAAACTATCTTGTTTAACCTTTGACACTTAAACTATCTTGCCAACCAAAATAGTCTTTCCAATACCTTCAGTTGAGATTTTTGATTAAAAATCCTTCGAGGAAGGACTTTGGGCTAAATTTAACCTAATTAGTGAGGTAGAGTAGAAGAATACTTAAGCGCATTGAGATAAAAAAAATGATGGCAAAGCTTTACAACCAAAGTATTCTCAAGAAATTGATTAGGAGATTTGTAGTTTAAAAAGTTGAAGTCAACAACCCAACTAGATCATAGGGCAAGCTAGTATCAAATTGGGAAGGGCTCTATCATATTGTCAAGGTTATCCGAAATGAAACATTTCACCTCGAAATAACAGTGGGGGTGGTGTTACCAAGGACTTGACACATTGCAAACTTAAGAAAATTCTATCTGTAAGGCATCCCTCGGGGTCAGGTCGAGGCAACTATCTCCTAAGCGTCAAGTCTTAATCTCCATGTCTTTGGTGTTAATTATAAAAAAAAAATATTTTAAATGTGTATATGTTGAAAGTTGGGGAAAGAGTTTCATTACTTTAAAAAGACTACACGAATTTAGTCAAGCCTCTATATCTAAAATGAGAATTTAACCTACCAAAGTAGAAGATTGGTCGAGTGGATAAGCTTGATGATGTGACAAAGTAAAAACATAAGAACTATTTGATAGACAAACCCAACGACTTAGTGAAGGCCTATACAATGTGATAAGATGGCGGCTCATTAGGGCGATATGGCGAGTCAGGGTCGATGTTAAAGGGGACCTAGGTAGCCATCAAAATATTTTGGTCTTTGAGGTACTCGATGAATGGATCTTCCTCAATCTCTATCTTGAGGCACCTCACCTTAAAACGGGCTAAGACAACATAGTATCCTACTAATACAAGGCGACCCCTGACCTCTTTAGACCTTTCCTGAACCCGTCAAAGGCTTTATAGTTGCTTAGCGCATTCTCCTAATATCTCGGTATCATGGTTCTCTCAACCTCTAATTCAAGAGCCTCCAACTTATTGTCCAAACTCTGAATCTACTCATTCAAGGTGGCTAGTTGCTTGGTCATACTCATAATCTGCTCGATGGCAACAATAACTTGCTTAACAAGCTCAAAGCTTATAGAGGTCTTCAATGAGCCCAACTCTTGGGTAAGTTGTAGCAACTTATCTTCCATGTTGTAGTTGTTCCTTCCGATCATCTTCAATTATTCAGCCTGATCAACAAGGCATCGCTCGACCTCTTATAGTTACATCGCCAACTTGACTCCCCGAGCATCTACTTCAATAATAAGTGCTAGATCTCCCATATCCCTCTTCAATCCCTCCACCTTATCCCAAAGATAAGTCAATCTTAAGAGACTGTTAATTAATCATAAAGTTAGTATATCATACGTGATCGAGAAGGGCTGTGACATAATGATGATGCTTAAAGTCAAAGATAAAGAAATTAGCAATGATACAATAATAAGGTACTAAAGGGGTTAGCTATGACTTGACTTACCAACACTTCAATCAGTAGACTATGTCGAGCAAAACCTCCGAGGGGGAATGATAAATTTACTTTGCTATCCCGGAGCACAAGGACCTTTGACAGTATTGCTCTACAGCTCCAATGTTACTTCATTTTTTTTTGCCCTCCTTATAGGACCTCCTATCTTGGCTATAGTGGCATGTCTAGAATTGGGTCCAGTAGTTTAATTATCTTTAGTATTATAAACGGCAAGGACTTGTCATTGGATAGGTCAAACACTAACTTTTGCCTCTCTTTTCTTCTTCTCGAAGAGAACCTTAAGCTTTAAGGGCCTTTGAAAATGTTGGCACTTCTAGAGCAGGAGGTACTTCGCTTGATTTCTCTTTGAGAATCCATACTATCTCGAGTTTGTCATGCCTCCTGAATTATCACATTCAAGAGATGTGACCCTATCTTAAATTGATAATATTATAATTCATCAATAATCCAATCTAGGATCTAAATTAACATTTGAGGATACTGAGAAACATTCAAGTATCATTCATATCCATAAAGCTTGTGTAGTTTATAATCATACACCACATCACTCGATAATTTATATTTATGAAAACCCTAGCTAACTTAATAAAACATTAATAACACTTATAAATCTATCAATGTGAGAATCTATACAATTGTAAAACAAATCATTTACCATAAGTTTATATCATCGTAAACTAAACTTAACGTTTCAAAATCAAACATAAGAGATCTTTTGAG
>LVTN01001789.1:5547-19654 GCA_001649415.1 Musa itinerans
GGTGAGCAGCTGTTTGTGGACTTGCAGCTGTTTGTTCAACCCTCTAAAGTCCTTTTCCTCCTCTCCCTCTTTTCTCTTGTGCACGCAAGGTGCTCGCTGAATTGCTTGTAAAGCTTCCCCTTTTCGCGAGACGTCGGGACTTGTCCGTCGCTCGTTCTTCGAACTAATCAACTTTCTCTTTTATAGGTCCTTCGGGACCTACGAGAGGTTGCAAGTGGGCTGATCTTTGCGGAGCAATATGGCAAGGGCGAAGCGCGACTTAAACAACGCAAGCTAAGTTCGCATCTTTGCCGCAAGGGTGCCTTGCGACTTGGGCAACGCAAGCTAAGTTCGTGTCTTGGCCGCAAGGGTGCCTCACGCCTTAGGCAATTCCAGCTAAGGTCGTGACACTACGGCATTAGAACCAGTAGTCCTATCATTTGCATTGGTAGGTGAAATACGGTGACCAACATAAACTTGCCCAAATCCTCCTTTGCCTAGCTTCCTTTCAACTTTGTATGCTAGTGAATTGCTGACTTGAACCTGTAGGAAAGATAAGCCAATCTCCATAAATATACAAACTGTTGGAGTAAACTGAAGCAGAAACAAGAAATGATGCAAAATAGCTCTGTGACTGTAATAAAAAGGTAATTTACTCTAAACTGTAAAACCAAAAGTACAATTAGATGACATATATTGCACTTACGATAAAAATAAGAGAAGGTAGCCCAGTACGTAATCCAATCATTGTGGGGCCTAACGATAACTAACACTACAAATTAGGATAACAATGTAACTAACAAAGATTTCATGATACAGCTTTCGATTGGAATTAAATATAAGTTGCTACTATTATGATAATATAACTATTATAAATCAGTTTTCGTCCATCAAACACAAGAACGTATCGTCTATACAAAGTACAAAGTGTCTCTTGCTTCTTCTTTTTTTTCCGCTTTGTTAAATGATGTTCCTAGCACAGTGGCAGCAAGAAAACTTAAAATTGCATTAAACCTGAGCAACTCATTTTTCATTCAATTTGTCAATGAGCTAGCATGATTCCCCCCCCCCCTCTCACTCTCTCTCAGACATCTCAGAAATATCCGAAGAAACCCATCTGTTAAAACATGAGTTCTCCAAGATCAGGAAGAATCAGAAAATGCAATCAACAAGAATTCAGCAACTCATTAACTGCATCAAGGTGCAGGGTCTTTCATATTACTCATATTAAGATTTTTTTTTTTTTTTTGAATGCTACCTAACACTTGCCTAACACATCTGAAGACTGAATTTCTTGGCCACAAACTATTGAATACATGTCACAGCAATGAAAAATGAGTTCCTCAAAAGAAAGGAAAACAAAATGGCACATGCTCTTTATCCCTAGGTGGATTCATTTAACCCTTGAAAGTAGAGGTAGTTCCTGACAAGAAAGAAGAGAAACAGAATATAAATGTTGAACTCAAGATTAACCTCAGGAGAGAAGATCTTAAACAATTTTCTGATTTATTTACAAAATAAATTTACATAACAAAAAATGTTGATCAACTTCTTATCAAATATATACCACAGACATGTTAGCCTAAAGGCCAGTAACTGCAATTTGCTGCAAGTTTAGTTCAGAATATCACAATATGAATTACAGGACATAGTGAAATAGCATATATATAAACGTGTAACCCGAATCATGCAATATGTAAGTAATTGAATCCATTGCAATTTTTCATCTGCATGTTAAGCTAAATTTGACGTGGAATATGATAAATGACACATCTCACTACTGACAATTAGATGATATGACATGCATGAAGTTCAATAATTTATACATTTACCAATATCATAGCCATGAGTTATATGACAAGTTGATACCGATTAGCAAATAGTCAGGGCTGCACAGCATAACAATTAACTATCCAAAGTATCTTACTTCATAGAACAGTATTTTTCTTTGACTTATTTTCTCCAACCCTACTCATATAACCACAGTGTTAGTTTCTTCCTAAATAATCCCAGACTAATTTTGTACAATGTCCCATTATTACCTAGCTTTATGCACAGATGAAAAATCTAGAAATGGTATGCTTGTACAGACTTCAACAGAGAAGATATATGTCCCATACAAGTATTTCCAACTTTTTTACTGAACCTAACAGGGCAATTTCAAATCTCAGTAGTGCCAATAAAGAGAGTGGTCGCATGCATAAATAAAACCATCCGATGCACAGATAAATTACAAAAATCCGAGGAAAAAAATCTATGATCAGCGCTCAGTGAACACAGAAAAAACTTTCTAAATAGCCAAAATCTCATCTGCTTAGTACCAAATCTAAAGAAGTTAACGCAATGGAGATTATGTTTCGCAAAATTATCAGTAAACTTGATCAGATTAGTTGCTCTCTTTCAGCATAAACTGATTGAAAATCAACAAAAGAAAGACAAAAAATCTCATCTGCTTAGTACCAAATCTAAAGAAGCTAACGCAATGGAGATTGTTTTTCATAAAATTATCGGTGAAATTAATCAGATTAGTTGTTTTCTTTCAACATAAACTGATTGAAAAGCAAGAAAAGAAAACCAAAATCTCATCTGCTTAGTGCCAAATCCAAAGAAGCGAACGCAACGGAGATTATTTTTTATAAAACTATGGGCAAACTTGATCAAAACAGTTACACTCTTTCAATATAAACTAATTCAAAAGTAAGAAAAGAAACCAAAACCACATAACTTGAATGTCACCAGACTGATCGACAGAAAACCAGCAAAACCTCATAACCACCGGCGCAAAAGAAGCAAATGTCTCACCTTTTCTGGGAGAGAGGCCGTGCTCGTCTCGTCCTCCCCACCAGGGAGCTTACCTGGGCTCCTCGCCCCACTAGCAAAACCTCACAACCACCGGCGCAAAAGAAGCAAATGTCCCACCTTTTCTGGGAGAGGGGCCGTGCTCGTCTCGTCCTCCCCACCAGGGAGCTTATCTGGGCTTCTCGCCCCACTATCGTAGTCATTCATCTTCCTCTCCCCGACCTCTTCCAGTTTCTCCTCCCCACCCAAACCTCTAACCTCGCCGCGGCCCTCAGATAAACCAATCTCCTCCCTCCGCTCGGGGGACCTCGTCGCCGGCGGGTTCTGGCCCACCGGCTGCTGGTTCCTCGCCGCCCGCCTCCGCCTGGTGCTCGGTCGCTCAGCCTGGACCACCGGATTCGGCTGCGCCCGGCCCCTGCACACTCCGCTGCGCAGCTCCGGCATCCTTCATCGACCCGACCCCATTCCTCGAAACCCTATATATCTTGGTCCAATTCAACCGCAGCTCGAAAGGAAGAAGAGTACGAGCCCTAACAGCCTGGAGCGACGACGGAAGGAGCGCCCTATCGCGCTTGGAGTCTGCGTTGCATCGATGATTCGAGGGAAAGGATATGGGATCGGGCGTCGTGTTTGAGGAGAATCGGAAGTAGGGGGGTTTCGACGCGAGGGAAAGTGGAGCTACTCGCCGAGCAGAGGTGGTGGGTATATTTGCCGGAAGGGGAATAAAATATCGGGTTATTATCTCGGATTGAATGGGAATTTGCCCATGACAGGTTAACCCGACCCGAACCGGAGGTTGCCCATTTCGGGATGGCAAACGGACCGTTTTTCTGTAGGAAAGTGATCGGTTACTTTGGCCGATAAATATTACGATCGGTTGATAATAAAATATTGAAATCATTTACTCCTTACAAAAGAAAAAAAATTGATATATGAAATTTGTAGTGCTAATGATGACAACATTAATATCTAACTGACATTTTGTTAAGTTAATTTTTAATTATTCGAATTTTAGGATGAGTAGGGACCAATCAATGTCTTTTTTTCCGCTGCAATCTCAGTTCGATCACGACCAAATCTTGGTTTGCTCGATCTCAAAGATGTCAAATTTTATATATAAAAAATCATTCCCCAATAAATATCTTTTCGATTTTTAAATGTAAAATTCAGATGATTCAAAATAAATTCTTATATTAATTTTTCGGTGTTTAGTAAATGCAGGAGCCTTTTTACAATGGGTTTTTATGATCATTATTACTACTCTTATCCTAATCATCAGAATAGTTTTATAGTGCTCATAGGGTTGCTTAATTACGATCGTGATATCATGACATATCAAATTTGGTACATAATAACAAAGTGACCGACTTACTATGAGACGCTATGATATCACCAATATTTAACTATATGATTATGAGGTATCAAATGTGTGTTGAACACATTAGTTATTGACCACGGGAGAATCATTGAGATATTAAGTTAACAGCCACCTACTGTCCAGATGTGGAGCCACATGTCAATTCTTATTACGGTGTTAAAATTTCTTTCTTTCTTTTTTCTCCACGGTGAGAAGTAGACAAAAACTGGTTGCAACTGACGTGTTTTTCTTGAGGAATACTTGTACCAAACCAAATAGCATGTTTAGGCGTGTTTTTGAGGTCATTTCTTCGATTGTTTTTAGTTACATTTAATGTATTTCTTAATTTAATTGAAGTCAGATTTTTTTTTTTTCTCTAAAGTTACGTATGTATTTGACTGTAAAATTTGTAGGTAGTCAATTGGATTCATATGGAAGAAATAAAAGGAATGACAATTCCTATATCAATCCAGTTATTTGGGAACTTGATAAACTAACGATATATATATATATATATTCACCCTATTTTGTTATTATTCATAAATCAAAGTTGAAATTCGACAATTCCATGTAACATATATTTCCGTTGATGCGGTTCTACTCGATTAAAGTATTTTCTTCCCTTAAATAGTGATCTAAAAAAAAAGTATTTTCTTCCATGACAACATCATTAATATAGTCAAAATAATTTCATTATGAAATCTATTTACAAAGTCTAACTAACCGAGTTTGTCTTTTCATAAGATGCTATTTGATTGGGAATTCTCAAAAATACTTTTTTATCAAAATAAAATTCATTCATTGCTTAAGTTAGCGAAGATTAATTTTTTTTTAAAAAAAAATATTAATCAAATAATGTATATGATGAATTTAAATATAAGACTTATCACTTGTGCAATAATAAAGTATAGATCAGCAAAGATTAAATTAGTTCGTGCATTTCTTTTAAACTCCCTCCGTAAGTATCGGTGGTCATAAAGAGTTACGGGTCGCGAGGAAGGTGCCTTGGTTTTAATCATAGGGTGACATGGCAACCTGATGGGCAGTGGAACTTGTCGCGTTGACCGTTTGGGGTTGGAGTAGGATCCAGTCGTTGAGTGCAACGAGGATACAATTGTCGAATTCTGATGGGTGGAAATATATATACACGTTCTTGGATTATTTTGCAATGGTCGATCCTTATTTGATGAGCTTTTTTGCTTGCTGTATCTCTCGTGAACACAAGCTTCAAAATTCATTGGATCGTACAAGCATCAAGCGTTGGTCGTAGGTTAAGTCGAGGAGGGCCGCTGGCTGGTAGTCCTACCATGTCTTGGATTCCAACGAGTCCTTTGCAGCCCTGTGTTTCGGGCTCTTCTTCCTTGCTATATCGCTCCCTCAAGAAACCAGCCAAGGCGAGCTTGGGATTGAGCCTCATGGTGCTGTTGAACTTGTTGCAGACAGACATGTGTGACTCCATTGCCTCCTCTCTATTGTTGCTGATGGTGTTCGATTCATCTGCTCGTTGACCACTTCGCAGCACAGTCACAGATCCATTTCCCGCAGAACGATGCTTTGATGCTGCAGATGTACGTGGGGGGTGCAATCTTCATGGACTCCACAGCAGTCGCACTTTATTTTGATCGCCACGTCACTTGTATCCATGTGGATATACATTTAGTTCCTTTGTTATCTCACCGATCACAGATGTCCATTAGTACATCACATCAACACGAACCGTAGACAAAACATGGAATTGCACGCACAGCAAGGCACATCGTATCACCACCCTTATCATTGGTGACCAATGAAACTGAGCAAAAAGCATATATGGTTTGTCGTTACATGTTAAACACGCAGAGAGAGAGAGAGAGATTTCATGTCAGTTTTAGCACTTAATGGGCAGCAGTCTGCCTGCTGCTGTATCTTCATCAGAAGGAGAGCGAGACATTCTTCCTTCCTCTCGCAAAACCATTTAAAAGAACAAGACGGTAAATGGTTGTCGATTATACATGAGAAGGGAAGAGATCTTCTACTTCTCCATCCGAAAAGCTTTTGTATACTGCATGAATTCTTGAAGCGGTTAAACCGGCGTTCCTCTCCTGCCTGCATATAAAGGCAGCTTTTGGCTCGAAAGTGCAGATGGCTTGGATTCAAAGGGGATGAACCTCCAAGTTGCATGAGGATTGAGCTGGTCTAAGATCTTCCTGCTGTTACACATTGGCTTCAATGCTTTGGCATCAATATGCAGACTGTAACAGTTGATCTCAAGTGGGCACTACTGAAGGGCATGTGGAGTGTGACACATTAGCCAAAAACTTTGGAGACGATGGGAGTTTGTGATTCAGTTATCTTATTTGGTTCGTAAGGCAATTATGACTTGAGTGATCAATCATGTGTACGAAGATATAAGCGTGGAGAAAGTGGTACGTGTCCGTGGAGGAAGAAAGGGATGGTCGTGAGTTGTGGTAATTGAAGACGAGGGGACCATGAACTCAAGAGACATTAGGCTATCGATGTTGAAGAGAGAGGAGAAAGGAGGAGGAAGAAGATAAGTTGGTGGAAGAGATCATCACAGTCATGGAGTTGGTGGAAGAGATGAAGACGAGAAAATGAGAACGGGGTGGTGGGAAGAAGAAGTTGCTGAAAGAGGACGACTCACTTAAAAAGGGGAGGATATAATTCCGTCCGTCCGAACTTTTATTCATGACGTTCCACGTTGCATGTAATTCCGGATTTCGGCTTGTATTGGGCTTTCATTTTGTCATGGTATCAAGGCCGTTCATCAACTAACGTTGAGACTCGAACTGATCAGTTCCGCTTCCGATCACACCCGTTCATTGAGGCAGGACCTACACTCTTTCTATCTACCCACAGAATTCACTCTAATTTTTATTGGGTGGTCAACATAGGGCCACTTTAAGCACAATATTCTATTAAGGCACGATAATGGGTAGAACGAAAACGGTAATCCTGCATTTTGAATCGATAACATGGGGAGATTTGAACTCGGCGAGTCGACTCGCAATTTACTACTTTGGACTCCACTCCGTTAAATCCCGCTCTCGCTTCACGAACCCTAAAATCCCTTTCTCCTCGGAATACGGAGGCCGGACGGATCGTTGCCGGAGATGCCAGGGCGGCCGTCGGATTCTGGCAGCGAAGCCATCGTCTCATTATCGCCGGAGTTCCGGGACCCGGTGGTCTATCCCGTCCACCACGGCGTCCAGCCCCCCCTCCTCCGCGTGTACGTCGCATGGTCCCGCGGCAGCCTCCTCCACGTGGCCTGCCTTCGCCAACCCTCTTCCGAACCGGAACCCGAAGACTCCGTCGACGAAGGGGAGGCCGGCGGGAAGGTGGTGGAGGTGAGGCTCAGAGCTGGCGAAGAGGGTATCAGCGAGGCCCAGAGGCGGAGGATCGCCTATGGATCCATCCCTGCCTTTGCGCTGCTCCAGAGCAGGAAGAATTCGCTCATGGCGATGTCTAGGATGTCATCCTCTTTACTTCGCGGTGAATGGTGAGGTTTTCTCTGAAGAATTTGATTTGCATCACTCTAAAAATTCGCGTCTGATTATTTGAGCGAATTATTAGCAGGTTCTTGAATTGTATAAAGACATATTTTATATGCCCTTTACATTACATTTTTTCAATGGTAGATCTTCTTTTTTATGAAAATTGATCGTTTTAATCGTAATATTATTTTGAAATTTCATTTATCTTCCTTTTCCTTTTCACAATTGTGTGTAATAAATTTAATACATATGCCAATCTGAAGGTACACCAATTTTAGATTTAAAATATGAAAACATTTAACGACATAGACACTACAAGAAAATAAAAAGGTGGCAAATTTATGATGAAGACAAAAAGGAGAAAGGGAGGACTGCCTCAGACTCTTTTTCTGGGATGATATTTTTAAATCGTTTATTTTTTTACTCTTCTTATCCACACCTCTTTTATAGCTGAATGGTGCCACCTAATGGTTGGAATTTATACTATGATTCTTCAAGAGGCAATGAGGACTGTAAAAGTATCAGCTCATCATTTTTTTTCTTTATTAGCATTTTGGCCACTTAACTTTAACTGACTCTAAATATAACTGTAATGTCAGCCTAACAATTCCTTGTATTAAGGTGGTCTCTCGATGCACAAGGTTCCCGCAAAACAATTCTCTGCATGTGGAACCTTTTTATACTGTAGCTGCTCCTTTATTAGTGCTATAATTAAAACTGAAGTCAAGACAAGTTAGACAAACAGAGAGTGTCTGAAAATTTCATGTCACTAGAAAAGTAGTTGTTCTGAATTGCTGGTTGAGGTACCTAATATATGCTCCAAGATCATCTCATTAAGAAGATGCACTTTGCAAATCTTGTCCGCTAATATTACATGCACAACTGTTTCGTATGAATAGATGATGGTTTGTTCCTCATAAAATCTAACACTGACTTCAGGTGGCAACATGTTTTGGAGTATAGTAAAAACATAAGTGAGCTTCTGGGAACTCGTCGGCTTTCTTCTAACATGGTGATTGAAGACCCAAGGATGGTTGTGCAGGTGATTGTCATATTTCTAGTATAACGCATTTCTCTGTTCACAACTTTTATCATAATTTGTCTACTTGGTTAACACCAGATATTGGATTTTATCCCATTAAGTGTATCTGTTCCTACCGAGAGGATAATCTGGAACTCATTTGCTGCAGCCTTCTGAGGAACCCACCAGTTTGAAGGCTGCATGGGATCTGATGGAGATTTTTTATGTTGATAAACAATCATTAACATGGCTTCCAGAGCGTCTTGTGGATTGGTCAGAAGTAATATAAATACTCTTTCTTTTGCTACTCTTCTATTTCAAGATGTGATTTTATCGTGACTACAGCTCTGTGTTGCTTGGCATGTCTTTTCCTAGGACTATGACAGCCTACTGACGAGGACAGAGCTCACAATTCATTCAAAGCTTGTGAATATGCAAAAGAAACTTGCTAATGTGAAGGTTTAGTTTCTTTTATGAACCTTTAAACAATACTATTTTTCTTGTGCCTTTTAAAGCTTTGCATTTCATGGATCCTTGATCTTACTTTCCTCTTGATCCAGTTTGTATCTATTAGCATAATTATTTTTATATGGGGTATTTTCCTTTGTGAACATTACTTCTATGCTATTTAGTGTTTCTTTGGATATTGATATCATTTTTTGGTTTACTCTCACCATTATAATTTAACAAAATGATTCAGTGTGGTAACTTGTGGGACCAATACATATGATATGGTATTGATACCAGCTATTATGCCATAACAAAATGTTATTACATTATTTTTCGAATTCTGTATTGTATTGCAGCATACTAGTCTTGGTCCCAGTCAGACCAGACACCAGTATATGCTAGGCTTAGTGTACCATATAATTTAAAATCTTGTTGACCATTGCATTATTATCTTTGATCATTCATAATAACATAGAGTAAAATCTAAGGTAGCATAGATGATGATAAAGACTGGGTGAATTTGGTTACATAATGCCTGTGGAATTGATGCTCTACCTTTTGACTTTCTTTCAATCATATCCTTGTTTTGCCAATTATTCCTTAATTATGGCATCATATATTATCCTTAAACTCAGTTCTTTATTCACTTTGGTTTTTCTATCGAGTCTGAATTTGGTTTTAAAATTATTGTCCTAAGTTATATAATTTTTAATCATCTTTTGTGATGCTATTAATATTATCATAACATGCACCCTTTTATTGTATGAAATGTTTTGATTCTCACAGTAACAGTCGAGACCCTAATAACCCTCAATTGCTACAGTCAACATGAGGTTTTAAATTGATCTGTTCACACTGGCATTGAACACATGGATCATTTTATTTTGTATAGGTAGTTGAGGATGATCTTGACTATTGGGAAGGAATGTCATCAGCACTTGCAGTTGGGTGGCTTGACATCGTGGTAAGTTCCTAAAGTTCTGTTGAGGTAGTTTGCTGCTGTAGTAGGTGTCTTGTTAAGCAAAAACAAGGTCTTATAATTTCCTAATCAAGAAGAGAGTTGTCATCTTCCATCTTGCAGGTGAAATTGTTAAGATTCCATGGATCTTATCAGTTGGATCAACTTGACAATCGTGAGGTCGGTGTACATACGAGTAAACAGTTAATATTTTGAGTCCCTCCATGTGGATTTATCTTTTTCCAAATCATGCCAATTGCTTGTATTTTGTGGACTCTTCTAATTATCTGCATAAGTGGCCAACATCTGGATTTTTTGAGAAATAATCTGTCTTAGTTTGCCTTTTACCTTTCATGTACAATATCTCTTATATAAAAAGGATGTTGACCATGAGATGGTCAATTGGCAACAAATTACACCATTAATTATCATTATGGATTCTGTTAGATCTTTCTACCGATTTTGAAGAAAAAACTTAGCTATAGATATGGGTGATAAGAGATCAAGGCATGAAAAATAACTTTATCAATTTCTAAAACTGAGACTACCTAACATCTCAAGGGACTACCGTACTGTACATTCTATGGCATTATACAAGCTCTACACACTCTTTTCCTTGTTGAATTTCTGACAAGTAAATGTAATTTGAGATGATCATGTTGCCATGCTATGCTTGATAGTTTGATGAAAATGTATACACAAAATTGCCCTCAGTTGTGGCATGGTAACTGTTTTGTTTGTTGTTGTAACTTCTTATGACTTGTGTAGACAGAAAATGGGTTAGTAGAGGCTGTTGCTGTTCTTGTCTCTACAATGCCACGTTTACGTCCTGATCCATCTTCTGGGAAATTAGGTCAATTTTGTAAAACGAGACCAGATTTTATCAAGGTATGACCATGACATTTGTCCTAAATTTTTTATTATTGTAAGAGTTCATGACACCAAATCTGGTGACAGGCTTGGGAGAAATGGCGAGGCCACTTGAGTAAGCTAGAACGTTCTGCATTTTGGGTTCAGTGCAGCCATGACCAAACTCGTGAAGGCCTTCAGAAGTTGTTAAAGATCATGCTGGGAGACATTACCAATATTACTTCTGCAACTTGTCACTGGATGGAGCTTCTTGTTTCTCACTTGCTATACATAAGACAATTTATGGCGGTCAGTGTCTAGCTGCCTTTTCTGCATTGAAGAATTTTTATTTTGCTGGATTATTTCTTCCTTGTACTCATTTTAGTGGTGGGTGGTTGTCTTTGAGAATGGTCAATATTTTTGCTTGACAATCAGTCTGGACATGCCATTTATAGAAAATTTCTTTCATCATTGTTTAATTACAATAAATACTAATGAGGTTCAGTACATTATTTATATTATTTCTGGCCCCTGGTTCACAAAATATTAATGATTTTATAGTTAATAGTTTTAATTTATGTCTTGAAGCTGGTAAATGTATACTAGATAGTGCTGTATCAAATTTGAAATTGAACTCTCATTGGGTGGTGACTGTGATTGTCGAAGATGTGGAAAGGGTCAAGGTATGTGAGTCATCAATTATATGATTGCATACCAAATTATATTCTAATTATTATTTTTAGGGTGCTAGAATGTGTTAATGGTTTTTTGTTAATCTGATGCTTACACTGAGCTAAAAGCTCTTCGTGATGCCATTAGTAGTTAGCAGAAGGAATCATACTGTGACAAATTACACATCAGATAGGATAGTATGCTACATAATCAGTTGCTCAGCTATATAAGTACAATTTTATGTAATGAGTGGAAAATATTAATTTTCATGTAATCAGTGACTTTAACATTTGAAGCTGTGATTTAAAAAGCGCTAGGCATCAAGGTCCAAAAACGCCCGAGGCGTTAGGCGTTCACCCGAGCGAAACAAGGCGCTAAAATATAAAAATATATAATATAATAAATATAATTATTTAAATAAAAATATGATATTAAATTAAGAAAATTTTGTAAAATTACAATATCACATTAACAAAAAGTCTCAAAATTCAAAACAATAACAATAATTTCAAATAAATAAAAATTAATAGTATTATTTTGAAGCACAAGTTTGGCTCATCTGCTAACTCATAGAGATTCTAAAAGATGAACTAAAGTCTTGTATAGATAATCAGAATGAGGTTTATTTGTGGTGTAGTATCCATCTTACAATCATGACAATCAAAGTATAGATTATGTATTTGTGCTTATTTCAGATTTATATATGTAGCACATGTCTGATTGAGTGTGCTTGTTATCTTTTTGTATGATAATTTATTTTCTAGTATTTGTGGTTCTTCTTTTATGGTGTTTCATGCCTACTGATTTTGTTTGTTGTTGGTTTGAATTTGTTAACATGTGTCAGGGTTTAGAAGGGCTTAACAACTTGGCTCATAAATGTAGGCAGTTGAAGCCAACTGTTCATTATAATGGGCTAATGAGTCTTCTAATTGGTATTCTTGAAGAAAGCCCTGAGGCAAGGCTAAGTTATTGAAGTTCCTCTTTTATTATATAAGATCAATTGCTTATAAGTTTTTCTTATAAATTTTGACTTTATAGGTTGTATTAGCAGAATGCTCAAAGACATTTGGTCCGTGGTAAGCTGTAAATTTTTATAGATACTAAATACTTCTTCATATTGTCTTTTCAGTTGTGGCTTGACAATTACGTTCCTGATGTAGCATCCTTATTGCTGTAAATGAAGTTTGTTTCTCTTAATAGGATGTCTTTGCAGTTGTGGCTTGATAATGACATCCCTGATGTAGCATCCTTATCGCTGTAAATGAAGCTTGTTTCTTTTAATAGGATGGTTGCCCATGGAATAGAGTTGTTGACAGCTGGCAGCGATCATGCTGATGTTCTGTTGCACGAAGAGAGATACAGCTTGGGAGGTATCAGCATAGAGGAACTCCACCGGCTTGTATATGCTCAAATTCTTTCTTCACATCCTTTGACTTGTCAAGTAAGTTCTGATCATCTCACAATGAATCCAATCAAAGAGGTTGCATGGTTTACTAGAACAGTGTGACAAACTTTAAGTGGTCATGCCATGAGAATAGCACTAATAGCTAGAGCGGGGTTTTAAGGAGAAATGGGGTCAATGCAATTTTAAACTTTAGATTGTTGTACTTTATCAAATTAACATTGCTCCACTTGCAGGCGGTATGTTAAAGGATCATGGATACATTGTATTTTACTGCATTTGTTGTGAATCATAATAACTTTAGTTGGACAAAAGAAACCATGCTCAAGATTTACTTATACAACCTATAACTAAGAGCTGGAGGTTAAAAAAGAAAAACTGCAATGCTGCCCTTAGTTTGTGGTAGGACTCTAACTAGGAGAGTCCTAATTGTGAGAGGCATTTATGTAAAACCTACCTAAGCCAACCCCTATTAAAGAGGGGCTAGGGTTAGGAGGTTATTTCTTAGAGAAGAATTAGAAGTTGTAAAGGAATAGGAGTCTTAAGTTGGAGTCCTATTAGGAGTTGGCTAGAAGTAAGAGTCTTGAGTAGGAGTCCTATTAGGAGTTAGGGTTTAGAAGCCCTATAAATAGCCATGTATTCCTCCTCTTTTGTTAAGCAATAGATGAATCTTTTCTGCAGCCTTTGAGCAGCAACTTGGAGGGAGGAACCCCTATAGAGTTCCAAGGAGGCCGATCCCCTAAAGAGATCAACCCCAAGTTTAGAATCTGCTAGGGTTCTATCACCTGGTATCAGAGCAGCGTTCTTGGCATCTCGCTGCCCTTCCATCAGCCCTTCATAGTCACCCAAAGCAATTCTCACAATTGCTTAAAAGATCGTCGCCAAATTCCGTCATCATCTCCACCACCGCAGATCATCCTTTGATCTCCCCGTGAATTGCAACAGGTTCTGATTTCCTACCTTACTGCTGCTGCAATTTAGTTATCCTTATTCGAAAAACCAAAAAAAAAAAAAAAAAAATTCCAAAATTGCTGCATAAACTTTTCGTCGCAAAATTTTCATCTCTACGACGAAAGATACATTACAGAATTCCAACTGCATAGCATAGTCTGTTTGATCTTGCTACTAT